>JARKHS020028639.1:0-197669 GCA_030143305.2 Amblyomma americanum | reverse complement strand
GCGGGGATAAGGTGGCCACAGCTCCGACAGGACATGGTTAATTGGAGGGATGTGGGAGAGGCGTTTATCCTGCAGTGGAGGCAGTTAAGCTGATGATGACGATGATGATGACGATGATCAAAGAGCTCAGACGCCCTGTGAGTGGTTGCTCTTGTCTTCCCGCGTGTCTCATCGGGAATGTGCCTGCGAGAAACGGTCAACCCTCTCAGCTCTGGTCTCCTCTCTAGACACTTCAGTGAGAAAGACGTTTTCAAGTCCAGAACGTCAAACGCGTCTCGCGTCCCCCTGCCCGAGGAACGAACGAACTGATATGGTCAGGCGATGCTAGTAGTGCGTTACTGTGCAGCGATAAATTACCGTCGACAACCACCTGAGTTGCTATAAAACTGGAGAAAGATTTGCAGCTTTGAGAAACGAGAACCTGACGCACAGTATTCTTTGTCTCGGTGCTTCACCACACATACAGGCGCTGTGTGCAGCATCGACAGAGCGTGGACGCGCGCTCGTGGCTCGAGGTTGCAAGGGGAATGGCGTTGTGGAAGCGCTGCACATATTTCTCCGCCACTCACTCAGCTGAATGCTACGCCACAGCGATCGACATCAAAAAGATCCAAAGCTGGTGCGCATCGGCCGCAGTTGTCCATGCGGAGACGACCACGGTGAACTAGAGTCCGCATGCGTGCTCTTCGCACATGATGACAGAGGAGCAAACGGTCGCTGTTTCGTGAACATTTATCACTTCCGGATGTTCTGCGTGGACTCTAACAGATGGAGCGTGAAACGGAAACTGAAGGACACAGAAACGATGTGTTATTAAATCGCTTAAAGCGCGCTGGGGACTTCTCTCGTTATTCCAGCATTCATAAGGTTCTTCGGATGGTTACAGGAAAAAAAATTGTCAAAACCTGAAATTGCGGTGTCGATATAATTTGAAGTGACGTGTTTCCTTTGCGACTTTTGCACACGCGCAACTAACGTCGTCCAGCGAAACTAAAATAAAGGCTCTCCATATCCAGGGATTCAGGACAAGCTTTTTTTCTTAACTCGAAGTTGCTTATGAGGCTGACTCTGTCGCATTTCTTAAGCCTCCAAAGTAACGATCAACATACTCTCATATCCCTCCTCGGGATGCTTAGTTTTCTGCAATTTGCTTTTGTCAAAAACGCCCCACCTTGACTTTCAAGGACAGTAATAATTACTCGGCGTGAGCGAAGTAAAAACATTAAAAGCAAGATATTGCTGCGCATCCGAAGATCACCATTCACTTCAATATATCCCTCCAAGTTTTTGCAATATACAGGGCGTTTCATGTAAGACTTTACACATTTTTTTTCAGTAGGCTTGTTCAGTCAGAAGAGCAGTTTTTTTCGGTATAGGATTGTCAGCGATGAGGTACATCAGAATACACCTAAGACGCGCTAACTAGCTGGCTGTTTCACTAATATTGAATAGCTTACGCTTTAATTATTACAGTTAGGCTTCTTAATTATTAAAAGACTTAGACGATGCGACATCCTCCACTCCTGTTCCACTCAACACCAACACTTCACAGCCCACTATCCTCAGGCTAATGGCCTTACCGAACGCCTGAATCGAACACTCACAGATATGTTATCTGTGTACGTCTCTCCCGACCATCGCGATTGGGATGAAGGTTTGCCATATATGACATTCTCTTATAGATCGTCCCTCCATGGCACTTCAGGATTTTCTCCTTTCTATCTTTTCTTCGGCCGCCATCCTAACTGGTCTTTGGACACGTTGTTACCGCCCACCATCGCTACGCCCACGGAATACGCACAGGATGCCATTACACGCGCCGCCATGGCGCGCCAAGTGGCTCACGCTCGTCTCTCCGCCTCTTAAGTCAAGCAGAGGGCCATTTATGACCACCGACATCGGGCCGTCCACATCTCACGGAGACCCTCGTCCTCGTGTGGTGTCCCTCTCTCTGCGTTAGACTGTCTGAAAAGCTGCTGCCCCGATACACCGGACATTATCGAGTCCTCTGCAAGGTGGCCGACGTCACGTACGACATTAGTCCTGTATCTTCTGCGACGTCATCCACCCGCCCTGTGATGGTTTAGGTTTGGTTGGTTTGAGGGGGTTTAACGTCTCAAAGCGACACAGGCTATGAGAGACGCCATAGTAGAGGGCTCCGGAAATTTCGACCACCTGGGGTTCTTTAACGTGCACTGACATCGCACAGTACACAGGCTTCTAGAATTTCGCCTCCATAGAAAGTCCACCGCCGCGACCGGGATCGAGCCCGCGTCTTTCGGGCCAGCAGCCGAGCGCCATAACCACTCAGCCACTGCGGCGGCTCACCCGCCCTGTGAGTGATGTCGTTTATGTGGCCCGGCTTAACACGCCCCTGCTATGCCTTCTCCTTATCACCAGGACGGTGATTTTTCGGACGGGGATTATGTTACGGCCGTAGGCTTGGGCAAAGATGATGACGACGCATGGTGCTTGTGTGCTTCCTAAGGATAAGAAGTGTGTGAGGTGGACGAGGAGGACGAAGTGTACTCGGGCGCTGGCCCTTATTGTATGCCTCCTCTGCTGTCTCTTTCTGTATAGTATATTAATCCCCTTCTGTAAATATCTATTTCTGCCCGTTATATTATCTATATCAGTTTTTAGAATTTCGAAAACTTAGTTATCCTTCGGCACTGGGGCACAACAAATTATGGTGACATCGCACCAAAATACATGCACTTTCAAGAAGCTTGCTGGCACACCAACCTCTCCAGTGAACGTAAATCGTCGAAACAGTCAAAATTTGTTGGGCCATAGCACCGAGGGTAACCGCGTTTTCGAAATTCGAAAAACTTATATGGATTTTGTTTACGGTGGGTGGCATTCATCTCGGTAATTATGGAGCCCATCAATAATAGGTAAAAAGTTATCATTACTTAAACATCCTGCTAGTTAGCGCATTTTTGTTGTATTCTGATGTACTAAACCGCTGTCAATGCTCTTCAGAAAAAGCCCTCTTCTTACTTAAAAAGCTTATTTTTGAAAATTGTCTCAGAGTTAGGTGGAACACCCTGTACTACAGTTTTCTCAAAACTTTAAGTGATGTCCAAAAATTATGAACCTGCCTAGTGATTGGTAGCTTGGTTTCTGTTAGAACAATTAAAAAAAACAGAAGGGATGTATTTTGATTGATTATAAGGTAATTTGTTCATTTATCGTTGTAACGACTTGGTTTAACAGCTACAACTCAGAGGGCGCTTTTTGTAGTTGGTTATTCTACGACCCAAGGTTGTAAGCAAATCATCTCGAACCGGCAAGCGTCGAGCTCTTGTGCCAGAGAAATACGCTGTTATTTTTTTTTATGCTGTTTTATTGCCTATAATCGAAACAGTGTAGCTCGAGCATCAATCATTTTTCCGCATACCGCTATCACCGCAAAGTTTCACAATTATGCTGGGATCAGATGTTTGGCCAAGAAGTAGCTTCTTTGACTACGTTCCCAACCCTCCACATCCCCCGAGACTTCCACTCCCGTGGGCACCAATTTAGAATACTGAGAATGATGAAGAAACATGCCAAGAAACCTGCGTGCTGCTCCCATTGGAGGTAGTTAAATGCGGGCCTACTTCATAAAGGAGGGGAGGAAAAAAGATGGAAAGAAAGATGAAAGATGAAGGCCGTTTATGGAGGCAGGGGGGGGGGGGGGGGGCTGAATATAACGGTTCTATAATATCTTATTTTTTCTTTCCAGAGAGACTACTAAGGTATTGATTGCATTAGGATTGCAGCAAAGCCTGAATAAAATTGCCAAGCCATCTACCGGAGGTAATAGTACGCAATAATGGCGTTTATTTTCGGTACTGTATATGTGGGGCAAAGGAGAACAAACATGTTTCTGGTTAATTTAGATCAGACAGATGAGTTATATCGACTCCCGTCTAATATTCCTTCTATCAGATCGTAGTTCGAAGGCCGAAGTATGTTACATTTCATGCTCATTGATTGACATCGAGTCGACAAGTGGCAGCAGTTCTCTGCTAATTGAGCTTACGGTGTATATTTTGTGCTCACTGTGTTCTCTTGATGAAGCAAGTAATTACTAAACTTCTACCTTGCATTCGGTGTTGACAAGCCCCTTATGTGATTGCGAGTGCATCTGGCATTAATCATAGCCCGCTCAGTGCGTATGCTGTCCGCCATTTTGGCTTTATTTTTTATTCGAGAGAGTGCAACAGCCTTATCGGATGAGCTCAACTACACTGGAAAATGAGTGCACCGTTCGTGCTTATCGCGTTATACTACAGTTGATGTTCTTTTGCCAAGAGGAAACAGTGCCGTTTTGATTAGGCCTTCAGTACAGCTAGGAGCAGATGCAGAAAAAATCCTGTTCATTGTATTAAAAACAAGTTGAGCCTGAAGTGCTTGTTTCAGCAGATGGTATGGTATGCCTATAAATAGCTCTTTTATCTTCTTCTTTATATTATGAACTGGCATTTTTACGGGCACCACTTCTGGTAATCGAAAGCGGGAACTAAAGGCCGCCCGAAAAGAAACCTTTGCTGTTCAATATTGATTTCATTAGTCAATGTGCCTAACAACATGAGTGGTTTTCGATGGTGTTAAAAGAAAATAAGGAGTGTTTATGTGCCATTACTTTGTTCTTCATATCGCAGTTTCTTTTCCATTAACCTTAGCCATGTCTGATATCACACTTAAGTGAAAGTCACGTGATGAACTAGCAGTAAAAAATAATATCTGACCATTTTTACGTAAACAAGGGAGCTGAGGCGTCTACAGAAGGAAATTCAATGCCACATCACGGCTGTGCCCTTTTGTAAACAACGCATCATAAAGTAGAGCCAATCGCAATCGCAGCGACGCCAGTTGTCCAGATCGGCTGTAAAAACGACGAAACCGGATACAAAAACTACGTTGAGCACCTGTCGCAAAGCACATAGAAGCACCGGTTCTATTGTTGTCCCGTACATAGCGGACTTCCCCAAACAAAACGGCATTTGTGTGTACTTTGGGAATTGGCCCCGAGATGGGTGCACCTGCAAATTGACGGTGGGCTTACAATAAAATTCGCTACCATTCCTCTCACATTAAACCAGCTTAGCAGCGATGACAGTTTAAACCGGGAAACGTTTTTTATTGCATCTGAACAGCCTGCTATGGAAGCAATGAATGGCTGCCAGGAGTTAAAATTTTGCTGTAACTTGCCATGATATGCTGCTGAAGGACCAATAAAGAAAATTTCTGCTCTTTCAGCTATAAGGGGTCAAATATGCACCGAAAGATGGCGCGGGATTTTTTCATCTTTTTTTTCACCCGATCGCTCGAGAGAGATGTATATTTCTACTTGCATCAAATGAGCAAGAAAAATCTGTAAAACATTCTATAACAGCCTCTCCATGTTAACGCAGCGCGTTGTTTATTAGGAAGCACAACAGGGCAACCAACCATCATCAAACAAAACGTTGACAAAAAGTGCATAGCGTGAAAACGCAACCCGTTGCCGAACAGATCACTCCTCTGTTAGGTGTCAAAGTGAGAGTCAGTCGCCGTCATGAAGAATGATATTTTCACTATGTACTATAAAACAGGGCGTAGGGATAGGACGAATAAAGCTAATTGTCTCGCATAGCTCGACGTCACTTGTGGTAATTGGATAAATGGACTTATTTTATGTTGGATAATCTTTCAAGCTTGTATATCACGAGGTGCAAAATTTAGCTCGACTATTTCTTTCTCTTTCTCCTCAGCGTGCGTAAGTTCCCGCACGCACTCGTGTGAGTGTGTGTGCGTGTGCGTGCGTTTCTGTGCACGTGTGTGTGTGTGCTTGTGATTGTGCCCGTGTGCGTGCGTGCGTGTTGGCGCGTGTACGTGTGCATGTGTGTGTGTGTGCGTGTGTGTGTGTGCGTGTGCGCGCGTGTTTGCCGGCGCGAGTTCGTATGTACGCATTTTGCACCAAGCGAGAGTTCAAGAAACGTATACGGTTTGTCGTGCATTCAAACAAGTGTGCCCGATACATACCGACGAAACCAAAGCGCTCTATAAGCTGGTCTTGATAAGCGAAATTCCGCATTAAATTTGATCGCCGAAACAAGCGTAGAAGTACACAACGCAGGAATATAAGAGGACAGAGCGGCACAGGACAAAGAATCCACTTTAGAGTTTGGCTTTGGTTTCACAATGGCAAGCACACAAAAGCACCGAAACAATTGCAATACCCCCGAAATGCATATCACCTATCGCTAGCACGTGCCGAGCTTCAGATTCCATAAACAACGTTTATTTAATTGTAAGAAAAACACACGCTAAATTAACGCACTTGGTGCATTGTATCTTGATTGTACAGATTTTCAGAAATTACTATTCTAGCAGCATGTTCTTGCAAGCAACAGCCACAGTGTCAAAGAGGGATGGAATGCAATCTCTGCTTTCTCCCTCATGCCTTTGAGAAGGCTGCTGCTATTCTGCTTTGAAATGGACACACTGTTTTCTCGGATCATTTCCTTCATACTTGAGTCCGCGTTATGAAGGTACGTTTGCCTCACGTGAGGAGGACCATATATGTCACTTGAGTAGCACATAGCATGATGTGAGTAGGTGATGAGTAGCACACAGAGCACACAGTTTGATGGTAGATTGGTTTGATTTCTTCATGTTAACCGAAAATCACGCGCAATATGCCATGCCGTCGCTGATTATTCCCTCAGTTTTTTTTATTGTTATTCTTTTTGAATCCTGACCATAACTCTATTTTTTTACCCTTTTTCTCTATAGCACACTCGAAAATCCCGCAATTTCAGAAATGAAAGCAAACGATATATTTCATTTCTTAAGATTTGTTCAAAACTGACGAAGATTCCCTTTGCGCCTGTTTTCAAAGCTAAACTGTTTGAAAACTGGAAAATTTTCATCATGGAACATCACTCGCGCACACAGACTAGACAGCTATCGGCAGCCGAAAATACTATAGGAAAGGTGTATATCTGAGCTTCTTTAATTTGCGACATCCCGAATATAATTGGGGGCTGACTGTACTGTTTTCTTTATTTCAAGTGTGGTGACTTTTCAAGCCGTTACCTTTTTTCTTTGCCGATGTCCCGATAGCCACGGTTAAGCACGACGAGGCGAACGTCGCGTTTCCTGGAAGCTTCATCTGCTGGTAAAAGCATCTGTGTGCGCCATGCGGCCAACTTTCCTCGAAGCATTTTGTAGCGATAGCTACACTGGGCCCGGATTACGGAACTCGCTCCGACCGCTCTACAATTGAGAGCGCTCTAAAATGCCCGCTCCTATTGGTCGCCGGCGCCATTTTGAAAAGTTGCGTCACGGGAAGCTGCAATGGCGTCACGGACAAGAAAAAACGCATGACGTTGAACACCTAATTATGCCCGCGGTTTTAGACTGTTTTTTGCGACCGCGAAGAGTCGGTCTACAGAGTTTTAGAGGGAAAATGGCGGCGGCGGCGGCGTCTGCTGTTTATTGGTGGCGGAGGCGGCAACGTCGGCGCCAGCAACGACGAAGGACGGTTTACGAGGACGCGTATGACTTGCCGGACGAGCTGTTCCGTCGGTTATTTCGACTTGATAAGGAGAAAGTGGAGTGGTTGTGCGGCGAACTTGCAGACGAACTGCGAGGCGTACGGACGAGCGCTTTGTCGGTGCGGCGTCAGGTGCTGTGCGCTCTCCGTTTTTTTGCCTCTGGGGGCTTTCAAGTGTGCGTCGGCAACGAGCAGACCGTCGGCCTCGCACAACCGACGGTGAGCAAGTGCGTGCGGCGTGTGGCTGAGGCCATCTGCAAAGTCGGCGCACAGAAGGGATGGGTGCGTTTCCCGGCGCACCCCGAGGAAAAAGCGGCAGCGAAGGCGACCTTCCTTCCCCGCGGCACCATCCCCGGCGTCGTCGGCTGCATCGACGGCACGCTGATTGCCATCAAAGCGCCGCGGGGAGACCCAGCAAACCGGGCAGCATTCTGGAGCCGCAAAGGATACTACGCGATGAACACCATGATCGTGAGTAGACTGGTTTTCTGACCGCATGGGTTCGAAAGCCGCGACCTCGACAGTGTAAGTTCACGTCCAAGATTGTCTGCCTGTGTTTCTCGCAGATCTGCGACGCAGACATGAAGATCCTTGCGGTCGACCCTCGCTGCCCGGGGTCTTGTCACGATGCCTTTTCTTGGCGCTACTCGCGGCTGCGTCGGAAGGTGGAGCACGGGCTGCTGGAGGATGGAGAGTTTCTTCTGGGTAAGCAGCCTATTGATCATCGGGCCACTTCGACAGCACGTATTAAGCTACAGCAGTGGCTCATACCTAAATGAGGCGGGTTATAACATGGATGACATGCAACAGTATGATGTATCGTATTTATTTTTTTGTATTTACTGTTACTGCTGGTGCAGAGGCACAAGAAACATTGTAATAAAGTGAATCGTATTTCAAGCGTAAAACACCAAGGCAGAAGAGGTGTGCAAATCGTTATTGTCTTGTAGGATATCACAGTACATCATTAACCTAGAAGGCTGTGCTTACAGAGGTACCCCTTAGTCATGAATCTTCTGCATGCCTATGAATTCTGGTTCAGCATACTGGCTTTGAGCTGCTTGATATGAATCATTTATTACATAGGCAACAACACACTTCACTGCAAATTTTGGTCGTGCAGGAGACAGTGGATATCCACTGGAGCCGTGGCTGCTCACACCAGTGTCAGGGCATCCTGGTGCAAACACTGCAGAAGGGCAGTACAACGCAGCACACGCCTCAATGCGATGTGTTGTGGAACGCTGCATTGGTGTTCTCAAAAGCCGCTTCCGGTGCCTTCAAAGGTACCGGACACTCCACTACGAGCCGGAGCGGGCGGTGGTCATCATTGCAGCGTGTGCTGCGTTGCACAACATCTGTCTTGAAGAAGCCCTGGCTGCAGACGAAGACGACACTACTGATGACCCTGACAACAATGGGCCACCTCTGCTTGCCGGGTACTTGGCGGGGACAGGATCCCGCATGACCTACCTGCGTGGTAGAGCCATGCGAGACCGTATCATTGGCCTCTTTGGCACAACCCGTCCGCAGAGGCAAGCACACCTGCAGATGGTGCGGCGACAGCAGCAGCGGCAGCAGCAGCGGCAACTGCAGCACCACCGGCAGTAAGCCCTAGACCATCTGGCAGCTGTGGCTGCAATGACTCGCTGTGCTGGCGTGGCGAGTTGTCGCAGCCACTCTTGCTACGGGCAGTGCCATTGCCCTGTGTTAGTGCGTGAGCCCCTGTGTGATATGATGCCCTTGGCCACTGGTAGCCACATTCCAGCATTTGTAAATTACTTTTTCTTACATGTGCTTGAAAGCCTCCAGTGGCAAGATATGTAGTGCGCACACCAACTGCTGCTCCACCGGCAGTGGTCACCAGTACGCCTTTCAGTGCATCAGCAAGCTTGCCGCACAGCTACTGCACTTTCTCCTTCTCAAGTCGAAATACACGCCGAAACAGCTCGTCCAACAAGTGAAATGCATCCTTGTACACCGTCTTTCGCCGTTGCTTACGTCGACGTGCCCATTTAGGCAAACAGTTGCTTGTGGTCACTATGTGTTTGTTGAATGTGCACGAGGAAAAAGTGTGGTGTGGAGACTGCTAGGCACCAGTAAAGCGTTTGTTTTTCCACCACGTTTATTCATTGGTCACAATAATTTTTTTCGCCACAGCTGTTCATACTAGTTTCCCAACTGTAACACACAGCAGGGAAACAAAAGCATGCAGCATCAACAGTGATTTGCATATGCCTTGTCGAGTGCTGCGCAGAGATTGCACTAGAACAGTTGTATCTTACACTGTGTCCAAACGGGCGAGTTGGCTGTACATTTTTAAGGCGAACAGTGCGAAAGACATAGCCGGAAAGCAGAGGAAACACAGGATGAGCGCTCGTCCTATGTTTTCTTTGCTTTCCGTCTAAGTCTTACGCGCTGTTTGCCCTTAAAAAAAAGCTTCATCCTGACTGCCAGCTTGAATGCTAGTAATCACAGGTTTGGCATGTTGTGCATACTTGTAGGCCCGATGCAGCCCTGGTTTGCACTTTGCTGAAACACATTTCATAACTGGTGGAATGCACAGCAAGTGCTACACAAGACATTCCTCTTTGTAGGTTTTACTGGACTAAAAAACCATGTCTACGTGTACAAGACACATGAGTATCACAGACGATGATGCCAACATGGCTGCGTTTGAAGTTGTAAAGAGACCCACAAACGAGAGCCATTAACATTGTTGCATCATACCTTTAAAGGCGGAGCTCAAGCGTCCCCCAAATTTTTTTTGCCTGCATTCAACACTAGTTCAGAAGTGACTTTGGACGAATGCTGGCAAGCCTCATTTTTCCTCGTGTCTATTGAGGATAGAACATGTTACAATGGACACTGTACGGAAAATCAGGAAAAGTAATGCGAAAAAAAAACGACTCAGGAACATGCAAACAACCTTAACAGACACAAAATCGAAGTGTTCAAAATTTATCCAGAATCCCCATATTATGATGCCCTTCATAACTACAGTCACTTCAGAACAACTTTGCCCCACATATTGCACTTGCCCACATATTGCAATGAAAGAAAACAAGCACTAGAAATTGCACCTTGTGCACCTGCCACAGCTGCAGGTAAACATTTGAAAGGAATGGAAAATAAAAGAGTATAGGAGGCTTTCACACCTGGCAGAGCGTTAAATTACATAACTGGAAGAAAATAAACAGTGTGAAGCATCCGGGCCTGCAGAGCTTACAAGAAATAAAAAAATGATGCTATGGCACATGAGCAGAGATGATCTTGAATAAATACAAAAACAGAAACCTGACAGAGAAGCAGACAATGTAAATAAACAAACACATAAAACAGAAATTTTAACAAGCAAACTAAAAATAGTTCAATGAGTCTGCACCTGGCAGAGAAGTAAATAATGTTCTTGAATAAATATAAACATATGAAGATGTTCTTTCATAAAAATGAAAACAAGCAAATAATGCACATAAATATGAACAATTCAATGTGGTGCAGGTGGCTCAAGCTGCTTTTGTAAGATTAGCGTCAGTAGGTTCACATTCTGGATGAGCAGCTCTTGCTGACCATTTGACGCCTGCACAGCATCTGTCACCTCCCATATGGCCTGCATGTAAAAATACTTCCAATTACAAATTATTACTGACAACCAATTTTGAGATCTCGCTTAAGCTTTATGTAAAATTTCAGGTGCTGAGATATTTTGGACAAAGTATGGCTGTAGAAGACTCGTGTCAGTTTCATAAACTCAGCTGTCCCAACCACCTCCCACAAGAGGCGTCAAAACAGAAGTAGAGGTGCTCAAAAGAGAGCACTGATATTTATGCTTCAGGTGACGGCTTCGACTCTTCAAAGTGCAGTGTGCGCAGCGAGTACACACCTCCAGCATGCTTTGCTGAAAAGCAGCGTCCTGGCGGTTCCGGGCGTCAGTAAGGGAATCCAAACGATGCGATTCATACAGCATCTGGCGCAGCACCTTATTGGCCCCATCGTCTCGCCGTCGCTTCCCAAGAAGGCTAGGCGTGGCACGCGTTGAGGGCTGCAGTGGGGGCTCTGGTGTGTGCTGCTGTGAGGGCTGCGGCGAGGGCACCGGTGTAGCTGTCGGGAAAGAAAATGTGCTCATCACGTGGTGGAATACGCAAAACATTTGGTACAATGTGTTAGAGGACTTGACATAAATATACAGGACAGCAATCTTGGGCAGCATTGTAGTAGCATATTTCATGTGCACATTTGCTAGACTGCTAGGAGATGTCACAGCCTCACTGCAAGAGAAATAAACATTCTGCACTGCGTGGCAAAGCCAGAGAGAGATAGTTTTGTGTGTACTGTAGAATCACTGCAGTATTTTGGCTACTGCTGCAAATGCTGCCAGAGAGTATAGTGCTATTACTTTCAATCAGCTGCCAGAAAGGGTAGTATGGAGCTTGAATAATGGCAAGCCAACTCACGGTCTGTGGGGCTCCGTGTGTCTTGTCGACAACTTGCTGAGGCTCCCCGTTCATCTCCTCTGCTGTAACAGGGTAAAAGGTGCGGCTGATTGGTACTGGCAAACCATGAAACTAAAAGAGCACTAGCAAAAGAGAAGCAATCAATAATGCTCAACCACTTGTCTATGCATTCCTGCACCTCCTCCGAGACTAAAATACACCACAGATGGAATAAACAGTGCTAGCAAGGCGCAAGGCAAAGACATCATGTTTTTAAACGGCCGACCCCTTGTTGAGAATCGACGCGAGCTGGATCCACAGCTCGCGCTTTTCAACAGCTGTGTATGAGTTTGTTAGGTCGGCAGAAGCCCGAGCCAAGAGCGGATGGCTCTCCATAGACTCTATTACGATTAGCTCTTGCTCGCTAGGCATTCTTCGTGTTGGCGCCATTTCGAGACTATAATTACCCGCTTAGAGAATTGCAGCAGCGAACACAGCGGGGAAAACAAACAGGGAATAGTTTCTGCTCCGCTTTTCGAAAGCAGGGAATAACAGGGAAAAACCCTTGCTCTGAGTTCGGGCTAATACGTTTTTACAGGAACATATGCGTGTGCTGCGCTGCAGCAACTTATAGCACAACCAAAAACGACCGAAAACGAGCAAGGTTGTTAGCGTGCGCCCAACCGCCTTGCTTGGTTCTTGCTCCTTCCCAACTGAATCATTTGTGCCAGACGTTTATGAAGCCAAAAAAGTTGATTTTATCCAACAAGCCGTGCTTCGTGGACGCCTTGTATTTGCTAAAGTGAAAGAAACAGAACCCAAATCATATGCTTGGCATGTGGCATCTTTAATCCAATAACACAGGCTTACCTCAAGTTGTCTTCGTCGATTTTCGGGCCCGACGTTTCGTGCAGGTTCCTTTCTGGAGGCCCGTGACCTTCACTGGCTTCGATAATTGTTATCCGCTCACTTTGGACAACCAAATAGAACCTTGATTTCAGACGACGCGTAAAAAAGCAGGAACCAGCCCTGGGATCAGCTGTTTTTTAGAAGGCCGCCATGTTCAGTGTTTACATCTGCCAGCGCGCCCTCATGGCAACAAAACTTACCCACGAAAGCAGTTTTTTGCAAAAGTGAATGTCCTTCTTGTTTTACTTTATGGCAGTGAGAGTGAAATACACTTTTATGAAAGAATTAAACAATGTTTATTTTATTCACTGCGTATTCTTATAAAAAAGTTAGCATACGGCCCCTTGCCGTGCAAATTGGCCTCTTGTCGTGAAAATAAACTCTTCCGGGGCGGCACCCTACTAGCCATTGGTTGATTCCGCGTTCCGTCACGCGTTGACGTCTCGCCTTGCCGTCATGCTGTCGTCATTTTGACGTAACGCTCTACAACTTTAGAGCGAGTTCCGTAATTCGGGCCCTGGGCTACCTACCAGTCGAGCATTTCGCGGTGCATGAGAGAGGACAGTTGTGCGCATGCGTCGTTACCATGGTAACCGAAGAGGAGGATCATGCGGCGCCGCCCGCGCGCCCCTCTCCACCGTCAGAGCCGAGCGTGACGTCAAGCGAACGAGCAGTTGTGCGCATGAGCCGATACCATGGTAAACAGAGAGACCCCACAGCTGTGCCGCGTTCTTTGCCTTCGCCTCGCCGCATGCCGCTCTATCACCCGAACCCCGCGTCGCAAGGGCAGCATTGCGTATAAAAGGCGGAGATGTAATGGGCGTCGGTATCACTTTTGACATACATGGAGAGAAGGACAGTCCAAGCGCTGCTAAACGGCGGTATAAAGAGGAGAAGATTAAATCTTCCGATCCTGAGGTTGTCGTCTGGTAGTTGGCTTGAACGAAATAAGAACGCTCGAGTTAGCGTGTACGTGAAACATGGGATGACTGCTGTCAGACATCTCCCTTCGATCGCGGTCAATAATGGTGAAGCCTGCTTTGTTCGGCTTCTGGAGAGCGGCATTATGATCCAAAGAGTCTACGTGGCACCGGCAACATCTGTCAAGCAGACGATTGATGTGGTTGCCACGTGTATACCAGCCTACAGCACGGTTTCACAGTTTTGTGTGACTTTGAGTGATTTCAAGAGTGTATGGAAGAAAAGCTTTACTTTAATTTAGCTTCGGACCCTCACGTCCAGACTACACAATGGGGAACTACTATAGACCCGGTATATCAAGGAGACTCTACCAAATCGAGCAAAACTGAGACCGATGCTTGCTACTTCACAGATGATCGGGCATCCTCTGTTTCTGTCAAGCAAAATGAATAAATGATGTTTATACCCAATGTCCCTCTCTGCTAAACATACAGTGACTAGAACAAGCTCAGCCAGAGAAACGTACCTCTCACTACGTATATCCTGGCATAGCCAAGCTAAGCCACTGGCATTTTTTTTAACGGGAGCAGATGCAATGCCTCTCTTGGCTAGTTTCGAGAGCGGAGACACACGACAACAGTCGTTTCTTCGTTCGCGGCCCATTAAAGTAGTAAAAATTCTCATCTTGAGTAAAAGTCGGTACAAAGTCTATAAATTGACTTTAATTGTCAATTGATAATTGACTATTCAATACTGTAACAGACGAGCTAGTATCCAAAACCTTTAAAATAACACGTGTAACATTAGCGATGCATATATTACAGATAAACTCGAGCTGGACCAAAATATCACCCAGAAATGTTAACGATTTGGGCAAACATTGTCTTCAAAAGAGGCGCCGAAGTTTTGAAAAAAACATGGCATTATAGATGAGGGCATGCTCAATACAATGCAAATACCGGTTTCAGTTGGAAGGCGTCCTCTTCGAATTTCAGGAGTGTTGTAGAAAAATTATATTCGCGTGCCACTATGAGTAAAACATCCGAGCCTAGTGATTTACGTAGTTTTCAAATATCCGCAAAAGTAGCTGCGTTAACATCCGGGAAGCTATCAGGCAAGATGTTTGTCACGTCTAGAGAGGTCTGCACCGCCTAAGAATCTTATGAACCAGAGGTTTGAATGACTGCTGTAGAAATGTTCTCATTACCTTCGGTCGCAAGCCTTCTTCAGTAACGGTTTTCTCTCGGGGGACCTTCCGGCGAGTCAGTTTTAGCGGCGAAGGAAATTCGCAAGCGCCACCTTTTGCTCAATTCACTTTTTTTTATGCTAGTTTTTCTAGGTGCAGTACATTTAGAAATATTCATGGGTGTCAATTGAGGTTTCTTCGGTTTTACAACAGTTTCAATGAAGTCATTGTGTACATTTGGGGTTCCTATTACGTCTAGCAGGAAGGAAGGGTAACAAACACAGCTGTCTTGTCCCGTCTGCATTATGCTGATGTTCTGCCAGGTGGAATAGTGTTCAATTTTTCGTAGATTTTTGCGACCATGTCAGCCTTGTTACTCCTTATTCGTTTAAAGGCAAACGATTTCTTCCCATGCGCACCCGCGTCTTTCTTCCTCACAGATACAGAATCCATGTTTTTGGGCGTTTTAAGCTCGACGTGTGCAAAGAACAGGTTATATGTAATTTGTTGGCATTATATTTTGTCCAGGCGCCGGTGTTTACTGGCTCTGTCTATTAATTTATTCTTTGAATTCTAAGCACAGCGCCGTCAGCTTTGCTTTGTCCTTTCATGCTGGTTTCTGCCACAAAAACAAACTGTACTCAGAGCCACCATGATAATGAGCACCGATTTCTCACTAGTGCATGATGCGAAGTACGCATAGGTTTTGGGATAAGCATAGAGCCTCGTATTGTTCTCACTTCTCGGTGGACACCTAAACAGTGCCGACAGGTCAAAGAAAAAGACGGAACCGAAAAAAGCGCCGGAACTTAATCTCGGCTACCTGGGGATCATTACTCGCTTTGACATCGCACAGCGCATGAGCGCAGTTAGCGTTCTGGGCCAACAAGCACTAAGATAATCAACACCTCGCACACCGACGTACTTAGCTTGTTCCTTTTAGCTGCTTCTGTAACGTGTTCTTCGTGCTGGCCCTACTCTGTCACCGGTTTTCCGGTACTTTTGAAACAAGTGCTGCAAATGCAGTGCAACAGGTGCAGCAGATAGCGGACAGCGAGGAAACAAGACCTTGTAATGTCGCGTTGTTGCCGGAAAGCTGAGCCGACAAGATGGATTCTAGGGATTAGAGAGCGAAGTCGGCGGAGCCATTTGGGCGACGCACTGCGCTACGAATGACAGATGCCCCGGAGAGGAACGTGAAAGGGGAAGCGCGGTGAAATCATTATACGCGTCTGCGTATAGGCGTTAGCATGGTTTCTGTTGTCTTGTTTTTTGTGTGTTTGTGCTGAGTTCTGTAAAAATATGCGGAAATGCTTAACGGCTTCGTGGAGTGAAGAGTGTTGTGAGCACCGGCGTTTTATTTGTTCTTTAAATGTGACATAAACTCTCTCGAGTGGCTCTTGCTTGCGCAAATAGAATACTTGTATATTATACCTCTCTCTATATATACTTTCTGCTTCTCCCCTTACTCTTAGCTCTTTCATTTCATATCTTCAGTCTGCCTGCTATCCTTCTATTTCAACTTCGTCAGCTCAGGTGCTTCCCGTAGCCAAGGCAGATGCCGAGGTTAGCAAATATATTTTCCTTCCTTTTATAATTAAGTTAAATAAACCACGACTACTACTAATACTACTGCTGCTACCACCACTACTACTACTACAACTACTACTGCTGCTACTGCTACTACTACTACTACTACTACTACTCTAAGAAGCTCATTTGCGATTGGTTACTAAAAGGGTCAAAAGTATAAGTTTGGTTTGGTTTATGGGGGTTTAACGTCCCAAAAAGACTCAGGCTAATAGTGACACCGTAGTGAAGGGCTCCGGGAATTTCGACCACCTGGGGTTCTTTAACGTGCACTGATCTCGCACAGCACACGGGCCTCTAGAATTACTCCTCCGTCGAAATTCGACCGCTGCGGCCGGGATCGAACCCGCGTCTTTCTGGCCAGCAGCCGAGCGCCATAACCACTCAGCCACCACGGCTGAGTGTGCATTCATTGTAGGAGGTGCATTTCAGCCCCCCCCCCCCCTCCAAAAAAAAAGAAAGACTCGGAAGGATGTACCCGGCTCGGCTCTGTGTGGAGGAACGCAGAAATCGCGCAGCGTCAAGCTTGGCGCTAGTGTCGGCCAGGAACACGAGGAATCACTAAGCTTTCTGTTGGTTTGTACTATCAAGATGACTGGTTTTCGTGAGGAACGAGCGCTGCGCTGGCGTTCCTGGCCATTCTACATGATAGAATAGCCCAGATTGATTTGTAAATTTGCAGTAAATAAACACATCTCTACAGTGTGGGAAGAATCTCTACGCCTTTTTTCTGCATCGTGTCACACTGAACAGAATCCCGTCTCCACAGCTGGTTGACACCGCAATACTACACGACCACACAGCCTAGCTGCATTTTATTCCGAAGAAGAACGTGGACGCCTCAAATCTGCAAGGCGTGGCGACCTACCGAAACCCGTCTCCTTCAAGTATCAACAGTGGGGAATAACACTGCACATTGGAAGTGAACTGGCTCCATTTGCTTACTGTCTTCAACGACGGTGCGGGCAGGGCAATTACTTTTTCTTTAGCCCAATCTAACCTCTGTCTCCAACGAAACGCGACCGCCGTAGCCGGGATTGAACACGCGTCCACCGACCAGCGGAGCGCTCTAACCACTAAGCCAGCGCGGCGGGTACACGGTGCGAAGAAGAACATATAATCAATGAGATAGTTTTTATACCACTGAATATGTGAAGCGTATTCTTTAATAATGAAAATTGGCGGTCATGTCACCTATATACAAAGACACCTTGCATTTGGCAAACCCTCAGTAGTGATTCTAGTGAAGAGAGGCGATGTGCACCCTATGTTAAAGAAAGAAAAATGTGGGAGAACTTTACGCGTTTATTCAAAAACTACCTACAAGGGCGCATCGTACCGGCAAAATACACGGGAGTGTAACATGTTAATTAAAATATACAGTTGAAGGAGAATTGAAAGCAATTTCGTTAACTGGTTGGCCATAGCAATATTCGGTTTTTGGGCTTTTTCTTTACTGAGATGGCATGTATTCAGCCCCAAATGACGTTTTTAACGCTGTGAACTCTTTAGTTGCAGTGGAATATTTTTTCTTGCCGTTCAAACCCGTGTTTTTAATGATCATGTTTATGTAAGCATGAAATACGGATCTGTTACAAGATCCTGTACGTTAGCGCAATTCTTCTTTTGCATTTTCTGTGCCGGGGATAATATTAAAGAGAGATAATTTCAGGAAAAAAATACTTGTCCCATTGAATCTTCCACAACAAAATCTCTGGCTTGCTGTTGTATCTTTATAGAAGATTATTGTACGTAGTGCACGCAACGTAGTAGGCGGCGTTGTTCTACTGAACAGGCACCAATACATGCATTTCGGAATGTATTGTTATTGTTGAAGTAGGTATTACTTCCTTGTTTCCAGTTCTCTGCAATCGCGTGATCAGAAAATATATTTTAGCGTCAACTCCTGGCTCCGTTTTATTTTTTCAAGCAGTTTTTCATGCTTTTTTTGCATTGTCGCATACCGATCTTCTTGCGTGACATTTAGCTTGATTTTTCAGAAAAAGTTTGAGTTTGTGGTCTTTTTTGTTCCACCTTTCTATTGTTTTCCATAACTTGAGTGCGTATGTTATGTTTTGCCTGTCCGCCTGATGGCAAGTCCTTTACCAGCTCCACCAAATTCCGGGGTCTGTCGAGCAAAGCAGTGTAGTGGCGTCTTATTTTTTTCGGTTTCTCCATCTTTAGGCTCTTGCTGCATCCTTTGTGGGGCGGATTTTTCCGTCCAAGTGAAGTGAAGTGACGTGGTTGTGTTGTTTTTATTATTTTTTGTTTTTACTCTTTTGTAAACATCGTCTCCATTACGCACTTATTGGAGACGCTAGTCCATCTTCATTTTCAGTCAACAGAGAGTTATGGCATCTCTCGGGCTAAGCATGAAATTGAAAGTGACGAGACAGGCTTCAGGCGAGCCAGACTCTTCGCGCTATAAAGAACCGTGGTGTACTCTTAGCTGTGCAGCGTCGACAGCCTGCTTCTGTGCCTTATTGAAAGGCAAGATTCTTTGGCTTCCTATAAAAAACGGGTGGCATTTTAGAAGCAGAATAAGGCAGGCCTCAACATCCAGCGCTGAGTAATTCATGCCTCGGATAAAAAAAAAACGAATATGTTTAAAACGTGATTTCAGCTGAAAGAATGATTTAAAATACAGTTGAAATGGATACGCGGAGAATGTTCGCTCTTCATATAACAATTAAGGCATAAAATTTACGGCTGTCCTTCTTTCTTTAACTTTCGGTTTAATTATTACTTGCCACTATAAAGAAAAAGACGCACACACATGACAAGGACGAAGATGGCCCTGCGCTTCAGCCTTATTGCTATCGCCACAAATGCCTATTTCCCTGCTCCTGTCCTCCCAGTTGCTTCCAATAAACACCCGTCTTATAGCAGTGTTATTTTCCAGCAGTCATTACGTTATATCACCGTGTATATACCCTATGGGATCAGTCTAATAAATGATATTCTGAATGGATGCTCTTATTTCTACAGTGATCATAGGCTGTCTTCTGTAAAACCTCGTTTACTGACTCATTTCTTTCCCACTGTCTTTGCCATATTAACTCAAAAAGCGTTTGAGGGGAAGTGGAAATAAAGATACGAACGTAACGTAAAACTTCAGCAATTATGGGTAATGGTTACCCTTGTAGCAGTGAGCGATAATTCCTTGCTGTTGTCATGGTTACTTTTCATAAATGGACTGTAGTTGTCAGGAAGTAAGAAATTATGACATCGAGGTATTGATGCGTAGCAGCACTACATATCGGGGTGTTAGTAAGAGAATTTCAGAAACCTAATTTCTTTTTCTCTTCCTAACAAGTACTGTTAGTGTATTTTCTGAACTATTTGAACTATCTCAATGCGTGACATCATTGCACAACTTCTCTTAGAGCATTACTGACGTCAATTTGATTGTTGCTGTCTTCGACCACTTCGTAAAACATGCCGTCAACCGCAAAGGGCTGGATTTAGACTTGAACTTCATTTCCTATATGATTTATCCACAATAAAAAGATAGGAGCTAAAGCAGTGCCACGACCACACCGGAAAAATTTTTGAACTTTATTGGATCTATGGTAACACTGACGAAGGTAACTTTGACGTTCGTACTCAAACACTTATGACGGGAAAACCAAATGAGACTAAAGCGAGCATATATCTTAAAATGCAAACGTTTACAGAGAATGGTGACCATCGTAGTAGTGACATGGCCTCAGTGTTGCAGCTAGCAATAGCTTAATCTTTAATCCCAGATGCATAACCTGCAGATGCTTTTAAAGCGACCTTCAGTCTAGTGTGACAGCTTGATCAAGATTACTGTACGAACATTGCCAAGAATTCGACGAGCAAGAGGATAATTATTGGCCTGTCGCTCTGAGCGGAACCCGTGATTTCAATTTTTTTGTGCTTTCGTGCTCTATACTTGTAAATCTGTGTTGTGCATTCATCGTGCGACGATATGGGGGTCCTGGCCCACCGCGAGAAGCGCGTCAGGCGGCCTCTTGAGCGCTCTGCGCCGTGCCCGCCCAGACCCACCCCTCACCGGCCGCACGCCATGCTGTACTCATGACAACTCGGGCAAATGACAACTCAGCATCCACAACAGCAGTGGCAGCAGCAGTGGCACAGCCGCGGCCGCGGACCCCGAAAATGCACACAAGAGAGAGCGAGAACATGGCGCAACCGGCGAGCCTTCGGGACGAAAATGCTGAGGACATGGACCAGACCGCATTTACGGTAGTGTCTTAGAGAAGAAGCGTGCTGCTGGAGTTCCTGCGTCTTCAGGCGTAAAAAAGGAGGAGACATATGGAAAGCCAACCTCAACGTCGTGGCAACGGCGGTTGTAATGTAGGCTCAAGAAAAGGAGCTTAGGCATCTTCTTAAGAATGACGGGTGCTCTATATAACGACTCATTCCACGACACCTTCAGCAGGTCACTCGGCAAAACCGTTTCGGGACTAGCAACAACCCACCTGCAGACCTGACTTTTTAGGCCGTATTTTTGAACAGATAGCTTACCCACTAATGTGGTATAACACCTAACCCGATAACTATATCAAATGGAGTGGGAGAAGCTGCTGCATGAATGTCAGAAACCAGTGGAATACTGGTCTCCTTAGTGTCGCTTCTACCAGTTTTCCAGCTGCACAGTCGGCTTGTCGTTTTAGGTTCTTCACAGCTGCGGACATATCAGGTCATCGTTAAATAACATGAATTGTGAAACAACCTCATATTGTATTATTTTTATCGTTGCTTAGCAATTTCTCCAAGCTGTGTATTATTTCAGCAATTGCTGGCTCCTTTTGCAGCTTTTACCAGTACAACCGCCTTTCGGCTTAAATGTTGTGCAGTGTTTGTGTGCGTGTTTATGTATATGTGTATGCGTGCCCGTGCGCATGCGGCGTGAATCCTCCAACCCTTAGCGGCTCTAGGGGGCAGCAGTTAGTCTGGTCACTGTGCGGGCACCCCCGCGTTAAGAACCTGCCATCTCCAGAGATCCTCCAGACGTTACCCGGATGTGCACACACCGGTAAGAATCCATCTTCCACCTTCAAACCTCCAGTCATCACGCAACCGCCCGCTGAACATCAATCGCAAGGCATGCCGCCGCGCAAAAATGTTTCCACTCACCATCAACCTCTGACCTCCATCAACCTCACCCTTCAAAGCCTCACCCACAAGTGACAAAACCACGTAATACCCCAACAAAAACCGGCGACGAAGCTAATTGATTGACATAGTGGAAATGCGAGTGCATGTGCGTGCGCGCGTCAGTTTGTGTGCGTGTGTGCGTGTCGGAAGAGGCACCCACCATTTGCAAAGCATCTCAGATCTACAACGCTCCACCCGCCACCACCCACCCACATCCACCCATTAGATGCCAAAGAAGAAGCGGAACGAAAAAAGCGACAGTGAAATCCAGTTCAAAGCCGCACTAAGAAGGCGGTCAATTCAAGCGCTATTAGTATAAGCAAAGCTGCTAACGCAGAATTGTCGCTAGAAATCCTGTGATCGCCTGTGAATTTTTTTTCGCTCCTGGTCTGTGCGTCTACCCGCATGAAGTGAGCAAATTCTCTCTTCACTGCCACAGGCTATGGGCCCGCCTAGGTCCGGGCTTGGCCTCCCGCAGAACTTTGAGGGCGAGGCATGATATCAGTATACTGATAATTTGGTGGCCCTGGTTTAATCCCGTGCTTAAATACGCATACCTTGGCCCAGCTCGGGCTGGGTGTGGGCCCCAAAACCAGGTTTGCGTAGTACTCTAGCCTGATCATCGCTTGCTGTTGGGGCTAGCTGGCCTTCCATATTTCGATCAACGAGGGCTAACTGATACAATGCACTAAAATCACTTCCATCTGTTTCGTCCTCCTTCTCCTAGTCCGCTGTATTCCTTTCCGCTTGTTCATCAAAGTTTGAAAATGATATGTCATTTCGTAGGCCACCACTAAAATGAAGTACACTAGCCATTCTTAACTTCGGACAGCCCCCACTGCGCCTAAGTTTTCCTGTGCTGTCCAAAGGCTTGACGAACGAATATAAGCAAAACAGGTGGTTTTGCAGAATAGGTCACAGCAGTGAAGAAGACTTGACCAGTGTAAGCCTCTGCTGAAACGAGATTTTAGATTAACTGGTCGTAGTGCATAAAACGCTCGAGGCATCATCCAGCTACTGTTTTTATGCCTTCTTGATTTCTTTTCATGATGTTTTGACGTCACACACACACACACACACACACACACACACACACACACACACACACACACACACACACACACACACACACACACACACACACACACACACACACACACACACACACACACACACACACACACACACACACACACACACACACACACACACACACACACACACACACACACACACACACACACACACACACACACACACACACACACACACACACACACACACACACACACACACACACACACACACACACACACACACACACACACACACACACACACACACACACACACACACACACACACACACACACACACACACACACACACACACACACACACACACACACACACACACACACACACACACACACACACACACACACACACACACACACACACACACACACACACACACACACACACACACACACACACACACACACACACACACACACACACACACACACACACACACACACACACACACACACACACACACACACACACACACACACAAGCACACGCACGCGCACGCACGCACGCACACACGCACACACGCACACACACACACACACGCACACACACGCACACACGCACGCACACACGCACACGCACGCGTGCGCACGCACACACACACACACGCACACACACACACACACGCGCACGCGCACGGACGCACACAAACACACACACTCGCACGCGCACGCACACACACACACACACACACATACGCACGTGCACGCGCACACGCACACCTTGCAATTGTTTTATTGCATCAGTAAAGCTGCCGATGGCAATCAACTATTCTTCTTTGTGAGGTCTATGTGCACGCCACATCGACAATAAACCTCAGTCCAAGAAGAAAGCTCTCTTAAATCACGCTTGTCACTTTTTATGTACAATCTGATATATTGTTTTGGTTCAATAATAAGACCTCCTCTGAAGGAAAGGCATTTGTATCTGAGTCTTATACCGCTGAGGTGACGCCACCCAAGACGTGGATAAAAAGGCTTCCATGGCAAGATTACGATAGCATATTTAATGTTGTATCGCCTATTTCCACGGCTGTTACCATTCACGCTGCTTTAATGTACGATGAGAACCATTTGCTAAGATATCACACTTTATGTAGTGTGTCAAATCTATTATGGAGAATACTATTACATGGTGTTGATGGTGATGAATTTTCATGGTGATGAATTTTTATGGATGAATTTTGTGGCCAAAGAGCGCCATAGCACAAGGTTTTTTCTTCTACTCAACATGCGCCCAAGACTGATTTACCACGCATTTCACCCTAAAAAGCTGAGCACAAGGCATGGGAAAGTTTCTACCTATTGTATCACCGGTGGGTGCCAGGCGGCATTGGGAATCAAACCCCGCACCTCCCGCATGTAAAGTGGATTCTCAAGCGAATAGGTAATTACCGCGGTAAAATTCAATTCTCAGCTGACTACTATTAAAGTTCCTTATAAGGTTTTGTATAATGCTCTTAGTCCCAATGCGAATTGTGTTCTTCCTTCTTTATAGTGTCTTTTGACTGGCGGCAGTTTTTTGTTGTGAGAAACAACATCACCACAAGCGATAACAATTCTCGCTTGCTGCCCTGTTTCCTGCAGATACGTAACCCCTGCCTGCGTCGTCCTACAGTACCACTGCAGACTTTCGGTTTACGGACGTGCATTTTCGTAAGGTTAACTGCCGCATACCACACTTTTCACAGCATTCGTGAGGGTAATGATTTTCTTGTGACGCGCTATATTACGAAAGGGAGAAAGAACACATGCATTTCTATTTTTTCTTTATGCTTGCATTTTTGTGATACCCAGAACCAATGAGACACTTCAGTTCTACAAATTAAAGTCTCTTGAAAAGCGAGTTACATGTCCACCTCGAATTTGGCAGACCGCAGTCTTCTGTAGCTAGCAATATACCTGCGGAAGCCAGGAACGCAAACATTCGATCACAGACAACGTGCTTTACAGGAACACCAAAACGGACGACTCTTGAGCAAAGATCCGGGTTCTCCTTCAAGTGGTGACCTCTGAAGGCGAAAGGCTTGACCCGCATCATGCCCTACAAAACGTCAGTGGTTGCCCCCTCGTCGGGCCACTAACGCTGCTGCTCTACTTCAACCACTGGCCCGTTTACGGAGAGCGCACTCACCACTCTGTTGAAGGAGGCCAAATGAAGCCCACGGTGCCCCCGTTCCGTGATATGTGGCGGCAATTACTCGAGAATGGGCCATGTCATTAGTTCCAACGGCCACTAGAGCTAGCATCGCCCAGAATTCCTCTTGTGGCCCGGGCGCCTGTCGCAGTGGGTAAACGGCAACGAAATTCTGCTAATGAGCACGCATGCAGAGGGCGTGTTGGGATGGGTACGAGATATAAATTGTAGGTGTGCTGGGATTAGTGCAAGCTATGAGACGAATAGAGACAAAACTTTTTTCTAAACCGCACCATTGCACCGTCTCTTGCACCACAGATAGAGTGATAGCTCGCAAAAATTAAGTTCATTGTAAAGTTTCTATAAGTGCTCACATTAACCGATACAAGCCGAAACTTCAGTTATTGGAAAAAACAAAAATATTTTTGTGTTTTAAATCTTTACATCGCGTCACAATCCAGAATAATCCTTTTATTGGTGAAAGTATTTTGCTTAACACCGACTTTTGAGCTGTCCGGGAACATACCATAGTAGGCAAATACATTCGCTACCTGTTTCGTGTATTAAAGCTTCAAACATTTGACATCGACTTTAAATTAATGTCCTGTTTCTCATCACGCCAGTGGTTTGCCAATTTTAATGCACCAAATTATGTTTTTTTTTCTTTTTGCAGAATTACAATGTAGTCGATGGGGTCGAATTTCAAACTGACTTCCTGACAATGCTGGCGGATATTTATTTACGCACACAACGCACAAAACTGAAAGTACACAAAACAACTCTCGCACAAGAAAACTTTGTTCTGTCCTGAACGTGCACTCCCCGACAAAAGTGTACAGCCCAATAGGTTTGCTTGTGAGACCTGTAGCGTGCCTCGTTATACATCCTCAGCGACCGTGATCTCGCGATAGAGGAATAGTTTTGCGCCCTCAATCCTCCCAAGCTTTGAACTGCTAGATGTGCTAGGGAGCCCTGCTAAACAGCTTAGAAACAAACCCCTTAGGCTGTATACTTTTGACGGGGTGCGTACGCTAGCGGGAGAAAGCTTTTACAAAATAATTTTTTTAGAATTACTGACCTAAAAATGTGTTTCCTACATGTAGAACATTCCTGCCCTACATGTAGGGCAGTAATGTACAGCACCATATTTTAAATTAAAAAGAAAAGTCTTTATTGATTTTGTTGCCAATCAGAGTAGCCGATTTCGGCCAATCAAGCACTCTCGGAGCACACTTTCTTCAGCTCGCACATTCACTGGTCTTCAAACCTGCCTCCATATGCAGCGATAAGCAGAGACCGCCAAAAAGGATAGGAGTGGACACTGGAAAATGGTACAAATTTATTTTCTCGTTTACGCCACAAGGCGCAGCTTTCTATAAGACTATTCGGCAGTGATGTCACCAGCTGGTGCTATGACGTAAGCAACAGTCCACCACAGGTGTGGCGACAAGTCGCTGCCAGTAAGCGACAGGAGGTGTCCAAAGCGTCCCTAATACGTGCTAAGTACCGAGCAATGTGGCTGGCATTGAAATTTAGGAGGTTGTTCATATGATGAAAACTGGCCGCCTTCGAAATTCATCGCTAAGAATGTCTACGTTGCTTCGTGAGAATTCTTGGCCACCTAATCTCATTTGTTATCATCTGCGACTTCTTGAGCTAGCGGAAGCCCTTTGCGGCGTGCAAAATCGGAGGCGAAAATTTCGTAGTGAACACAGCACCTCATCCACTTCATGTGTGCTTTTCTTATCTTGTATAGATGGCTCGTGACACTCTAAGCAGGCATCAGTTTCAAAAAAGAGCCAACCAATGAGCCAGGCCCGAGAAACGTGTCGATCATGGCCGATGTTAAGACTCGTGTTGACACTAGAAATGTTACATCATTTGAACCAGGATGAGGGTAAGGATTAGGGCAGCAATGTTTTCACATTCCACTAAGTCTCGCGATGCACTTGACATCACGTCCTCGGTTCGCGTATGTTGCGTCTAGCGCGAGAGTTGGCGGAATAAGACTAGATTAGAGAATAAAACTTATATTTCAATTTTTTTGCGCCCGTGGTGTCCTTTGTTCACATTATGTTCTACTAGAAAGTTGTCGGCGTGCTCTGTGTGAGACGTTTGTCAAGTGTAGCTTACCTGAAAAACATGTTTGCCATCCAAGTCTTCGATCATGCGAATGAAAAAAAGAAATCAGTTGTAAATTCACCCTGATTCTAAAGCTGCGTATTAACATTCAACAAAATAGGACTTACGGTGTTCGACAAGGAAACATCTATGTTATATCGACCCGACTGAGAAAAATATTTCTTCTTGTGAGGAGAAAATCCGCGAGAAAAACTTTGATGCCTGCCAAGGATACTGATAATACACAAAAAAAGCGGAGCTACACCTGCAGGCACACGAATAGCTAGCGCTTGTTTCAGCAGCCACACTTAGGTATCGATCTTTCGAGCCTGCACGTTTCTTCAGTCTGTGGTCGCGCCCGTAATTAGCATTCTAACGTCCTGATTGCTTAACCCAGCAATGAAAGACAAGGTATTTTTTTACGGCTCTTCTTTCGCGAATAACAGCAATGCGCTTTTTTTTCTGCGGTTTTCGTTAAAGGCAGATCCCTTACAATCTTGATAGAAGAGGGCGAAGGAGACCACCGACACGATAGTGCTGAGACGCGAAACATAGCCCATCCATTCGCGCCGCTATTCAGCACGCCTCTTTTGACAAAGAATATATATCTTTGGAGTCCGATTAAAAGCTCTCACCAAACAGATCTTTGCTCCAACAAAGATGCCTTTGTATTCTAGAAAGGCAGTGCGGACAGCAAGGGTGAGAGCGCATTGAGAAGAGCAGCGTTTCTCATTGAAAGATAAAGGGTCTCTAACGCCTCAGAGATGGCTCAAGTAGTATTTGTCCTGAACAATGCTTTGTTAATACCTAATATTCCTAAGCAGCAACGAAAAGTAGACAATTTTCATTTGCCTAATAGGCTCGAAATTTTTCGGTTTATATTCGTAATTGAGAAAAGCAGCCTTTCAACATTGATCTTTTTTTATTAATTGGCGAATCTTGCGGTACTTGCGTAAAAGGCTATTTTGCTAGGAATACTTGAAGGTTACGCTTTTTTTATGCCCCGTCCAAATGTTTTCTTCTCTGACAATTTTCCAATGAAATGAATAGGAGTATTTTTCGCCGCGTCTATCCACCTCTCAGACGCAGATGTTGACACTCCAAGGGCCGGCATTACAAGGGCCTGCGAAGTGTGCACGAAAGAACGAAGAAATTGTGCAGCGATTAAAACATTAGCGAGCAAGAAGGCTTCAAAACGAATTACGCTCCTACTTGGCGGTGCTTGGCACCACAAACACGGGCAGTATAATGAATAAATTGAGAGCCGCGTGAGTACGCAGAACGTTAGCTCTCTAGGGCTTCTGTTCTGCACGCCATTCAATCCCGCCACGCGTAATAGTCGGAATTAAATTTTCCCTGATGGGGGTGTTGAGATTTTTCAATGCTCCAGGTAATGAGTGTATTATCAGTACCTTTAAGAAAGAAAAAAAACATTTTTTTCTTCAAGACAACAGCGCGGAGTCCTTATTCTCTTTTGTGTAACAATTATAGAGCGAGATTAACTAAGGATTACTTAATTGTGCCTCATGAATACAAGAACACGAGGCGAATGCCGCATAAAGAAAGCGCACATAACGCCAAGACGACGCTCAAGTCTGAGACTGGCTCTAAACAGGTAAGTGCTTCCGGGGAGTGAAGCGCTTTCTGGCGGGGCCCAACAACGGAATTTGCCATGATTTGTATTGATATTACACACCTTCTTGTTTAAAAGACACTGGGTCTTATTCATTGCGGATTATGAAATTCAAAAGATTAGCACGCAGGTCTTTTCTAAGTGGCCCCGGTTTGAAAATATTCACCAGTTCTCGGTGCGGTGAGCCTCACAATAAAGAAAAAAAAACGCCTGAAGCTAGATTGCCAGTTTCTATCTCTGGAGCTCTCTATGGAGTGCAAAAAAAATGTCAATAGACGTAGTTCTACAAGCGTTGATTTTCTAGAAGTAAAAGAGTAATCAGCATTGTTGCCGACAGTGTAACCGACTGCGTGATAATTAACGTATCGCACATGACTAAATAGTAGACAGCTGACAATGGCAGTCCTTAGTTCACCTGTAATTGGTGTGTTGAGAAGGAGGCATATTTAGGGCTATTCCTGCTTTGATTGTTCGGACAAGCGACTCTGTGTTACGAAAATATGGAGAATAGAAGGAAAGCATGGAAGTCGACAGGAGTGCTGTCACGGTAGATAGCACTCTACTCTGGGAGCGTGCAATTCTTTGATGGATCCGGCTATAGCTATAGTCTCTGCACAGAAGACTGTTCAGCTGACGAGCGCGTGTTGGTGGCTTTGGTGCAGAATATTTTCTACGATTAGTGCTGCTTCACACTAAAGCTACGTATTTCCCTTCGTGTTCATCCTGCCAGGAAGAAATAGGTTTCTAGAAATTAGCAATCAAAGGGCGCTAAAGGTCCATCATTACTGCCATAATAAGCGTGGACCATTGTCCCAACCTGCCATGCAAGATCGAGACTCGCAGGAAAGTGAAGACGGCAATCATTAACAGCCGACGATGGGTGGAGCTTCCGTCCAAAGAACCGTTTTATCGATCGCGGTTGAATATTGAGGCGCCCATATACCCGGTGCAGCATTTATACTTCTGCATTAAGGTGACACCACAACCATGCCACTTGCTCATTTCTTTCGTCACATCCGCGTATATGGAACGCTGAGCACGACCTTACCGAAAGCGCAATAGCATTGGACCAAAAATGCAACGCTCGTCCAAAGTGAGACGTTATAAAGAAAAAAGAATTTGAGAGAACACTTAGGCTTCTCCTTCAGAGTAAGACGACAAATCAAAGTTGATGGGTCCCTTCGGCGGCCTGAGAACCTGTTTTCGTACCAATTCGCAGACACCGGAGTTGTTCTTTCAAAGTCAGATTTAGGGCTCCCGTTCAGAGAAAAATTCTCCGCCAACACTGCCTCAGTGTTCGACTTAGAGCGGTAGCTACGGGAGCTTCAAGTGTTTACATCCGCTTGCTCAGAAAAGGTAGGCAAGACCAAATCCAAACATCCGCGGATGTTTTCTTTTCAGAATCATCCTTTCTAAGAAACATGCAGCGCCATCTACCTCATGGGGTTTGCGCTACTACTGCGATTTACAGCTGCCGTGGCTATATTCGGTATATTTCCTCGTTAAATCAGTTAATAAATTTTATAAGGTCGTGCACCACAACGCGACGAATCGCTTGACACCGTCCGGAACACCCTGCGACAAACGGTGAGGCCGTAATAGCCGTATAAATGTCCTCGGAACACACAGTTTGTGGACGCAAAGGTCGTCGGTGCGAATCCAAACCATATTTAAGGTTTTTATCAATTAATAATCTTATCCTCAGGAACACGCCAACTGATTTCGCACCACTTCGAACATTTTGCGTCAAACGGGTGGCCCCCAAGTTTTATGCAAATATTGGTCCCGGGGGGGGAGGGGGGGAGGGGAGGGGGTCCCACTTCGATGGCCGCTATACTGGCACATATATAATAGATAAAAGTTACAGGTGTCAATTGAGGCCCTACGCATCCTCTGTTGCTACGCGATATAGTGTGGTCACGTGGTAACTTAGTTGGTCAATTTGACCCGCGTTGCAGACAGACGCGTCCTTGGCAAACGTAAGTAGTAAGAGCTAACGCTCTTAAAAGACGGCGTGAGTGTTGGGTCGAGAAACGAACGTTATGCCGTTGAGGAAACTGCGCCATATCCTCTTTGCTCGACTTTGAATAGTTACGCCGGCACGCAGCGACACCGGAAAACCTCCGTGACCTGACGTACGCGTGAACTGATGGCGCACGAGCAGTATAAAGTTTTCTCAGTGCGGAACCTGCATCCGTGTCGAACGCTCCTTTGTTACTATGTGATTGTTTGGGTACCGGAGCGAACACTAATCAATGTTTTTGTATACAGAAGCAATATCTCCGTGAAAGAATTCAATGTGAAAGAATTCAAATACAAGAATGTGGAAACTGTGCTGTGTTAATTGTGATAAATGTAATAACGTGAGCAAAAAGACTCTAACTGAAGGGAATGTCAGGAAAGGAACAGTTATAGCTATGGCTTCATACCCTTAAGGGCTGAGCTTAAGCGTCCCTCTAATTTCATTTTACCATCGCATAACTCTTCGCCATTCCTTAAGAGTAAACCGGGTGCATGGTGAAAAAATAGTGCGGAAGGAACACGGAGGACAGGAATAACAACGCAGTCAAGCGCTATACCGGCCTTCCTGCTTGTTTTTTCGCTATTTTTTCGCCATGAACCTTTCCAACTCGCCCAAATTTCGGCTTTCCTTAGAGTAAACTGGGCTAGCATTACAGATCCTCCTGCGCAAGTACTCCTTTACAGTAGCCTAGGTCCTTCCTGCACGCCGTTATGTGCACAATTGGTCATTCTCTACATTACGTCAAGAGGTTAAGGGGAGCCCTCATACCACTCCTGAAGTAGTGATGTCGCTATTAGGCGATTCCCCACTGCCCCAGCAGGTGGCTCTTTCAAATAGCACTACTGGGAAGGGGGGGGGGGGGGGGGGGCTTGTAAGACCGAGGTAGCTTTTCCCAAGCAGCTCACGGCCGACCAATCATTTATTTAGCTGCCACCTGCCATGATGGTATTGTAGTGGTGACGGAAGAAGGTCATGTGGATCAGCCGCCAAGTAAGCCATTTGCTTTTTCGCTTACAACGCCGCAGGCTTTTCTGCAGAACGGCATTCTTAACGCTGGCGCGTTAAAACAAACCGGGAAAAAAAATTCAAAGCGCGAAGGCTTCGCCGAAGATCGAGCGGGAACTAAACCTGCAGGTTGTGGCAAGAGGAATGTACGCAGTAATTTGCAAACTACTCCGGCACCCCCGCGAGTGGGTGGAGCTGGTACGCTAGCGTGAGATCCTGCCCTTGCACCTAGTTTCTCATTATAAGTCGGAACGTATTGATTATCGCTATAGGTAGATGGGATTTCCGCCTCTCTACTCTTTCTAAGTAACACCTACGAGTCTGAATCAAGCGAGTTCATAATGTTGCGCAGCACTTTTAACATTCACGTCACAAAGGTCTCCCTCACTTTCTCAGTTTCATAATAAAATGGCCCTGTGCCGCACGGTTCCGAATGGCAGTACTGCATGCTTCTATCGACATCCTGTCAAGTGTCCCATTTCGAAACCCACAAGCAGGGATAAGTGCTCATAAGAATGCTGTCCAAAAACCGTTCCTTTGCGCATATTCGAGCAAAGTCGATAAAAAATTCTGTGCACGCAGGTTATACGCCTAAGTAGAAACGACGACGAAATGGCGTTAAAACGCATTTGGTAAGACAGGCTTGCAATGATCGATTATTTTTTTTAATACGCCTGCTTAAGGAATGCGGTCTCTATTATCATGATTATGTCATCTGAACTGTTGTAGTGTGAACGCTACTCCAGTTTTGCAAAAAAATATAAAAGCTTAGGGTTTTATTGGTTTAGCCTGCGCATGTATCCCTCTTTTTCAGCGTGTGTTTATAATAGCTAACATTTCTCACAATTTTCCACGTTCCTATCAATTTGTTCGGGCCACAGTCTCTGAGAAAAAGAGACCTATTTTTGTAATTATCTTGAATTTGAGATGTCAAGAGCAAACACTAACCCAGCATTATTTCACAAAAAAAAAAATGCAAGGACTCTAGCAACACCATGGACGCGCATTCTGTGGGATTCTCTGCACCGCAATATTTACGTACTTTCCGTGATATCGAATTGCATAGCCTTTTCGAGCTCCTTCGATGTAAAACTGCCGTCTTTTAGGTTTCTGACTAGGGGTTGAAATCTCTGGAGAAGGTGCCCCTTTCATCAAGCTACATCTTGGCTTCAGTTACTTTTTATTATCAGGATCAAAAATATGCTTCAATAGAAATATCCATAGGCTGCTGTTAAAATTATCAGAAAATGACACTGAGTACCAAACTAAAATGCATTTGCACTTTACGTATTTTCGATAATCTCATCACACCAGACAATTACCATTCTTTTTTTACATACGCATAGCGCAAGAATTGTTATGTTTGAAACACAATCAAGTCAGATCTGAAAAAGGACTGATGGAATGGCATTTAGTTTATTCAGTCGTTCATACTTGCATACCTTCTTTCAAAAACCAGTCGATCGCAAATTATTGCACATTGAACAACCAATCTGCCCCGTTATTGTTCTTTCTTACAGAGTGAGAAAATGCCTCCTCAAATGCATGAATTGTCTGTTTTAAGCGTCACTGGCCTAGTCAAGCCAAGGTCACCAGCGCCGCAATTTGACCTTCAAGTTGAGGAGCTGTGGAGGTGTGGCAGCCACGTGAGATACCACGCCATTCGCCGGAGCTGCAAACACGCGCCGCCGCTGCGCCGGCCGCTGCCTTGGCGGCTGTGGCCACGTGACTAACCGCGTGACGCGTCGTTTGCTGGACAAAGGAGCCGGCGCCGCTCTCGCGGCATTCGCATTGCAGTTCTCGCTCTGGTCGGAGCGAGTTGTCCGAAGCCGTGCATGTCGTCGGGACGATTTCGCTTAAACCACGCTAAACTTCGCTAAACTGCAATCATTCTTTTAGAGGATTTCACGCTGCTTGTGAATTTTGTGGGCCAGGAAAAAGGGCATTAAGGTTTTTTCCTCACGTACATTTGCCACTGCTTTTCGAAAGTTCGAAAGTAGCAGAATTGCGCGGTAAGCCTTCAACACTCTCTCCTGACTATCATAAACTGACGCAGCGGCAGTGTTTTCTCGAACACCTATTTCAATGCCACTTTAATTACGTTAGGTTCATGATATTTATTAAACGCGGATGCGCTTTCTAAGCACTTGATTTGTTCCTGTCTCAGTGCCTTCACTAGAAAGCGATTTCATTGGCGACGATGCCTAGAACCAGTAGTCTTCCCGTCATTGCAAATCGTGGCTTCGCCGAACTGGCCTTCTGTAGCTGAGGCGGTAGAAGAGAACTGTTACAGTTATAACAATCGCGTTTCGTGGCCAACAAAGTTGTCTTTTAAAAGAAGTGCATAAGCCACCTAGCCGCTGCGTGCTGTAACTGTGCCACCAGTTTGCTGTCAGACCGCAATGGTGGCCGAGTGTATGAGCACCCGCCTCGCATGCGGGAGGCGCGTGGTTCGATCCCCAGTGCCGCCGGGTACCCACCGGCGATAAAATGGGTACAAGCTTTTCCCTGGCCTGGTGCTCGGCTTATCAGGGGTGAAATGCTTGGAAAATAGGTCTTTGACCCTAACTTGAGTAATCGAAAACACCATGTGCCATGGCGCTTTCTGCACTTAGGTGCCCTTTCGCCATAAAAATCTAAATCATCATCAGTTTCGTGCCTTCGCAATATTCGGGATCTAACGTATGTCGATGGCTATCAAGTCCTCACCGATAATTTTGTTCTCAAATGCATATAAAAGGTTAAATACCCTAAACTTTTCTAGGAAGCTAGCAAAGAGGAAAGACAGAAAAATATTAACTCACAGGATAAAGTAAGATTACTAGAAGAAGGTTTTGGCGGCTGTCTTGAAAGAATGTTTCAGTAAAGATTATCTTCTTACCGAGGCCTCACTCTGGCTAAGAAAACCTTAACGAGTGAATTAAAGCAGATCTGGCCTTGCAGCGTACAAGGCATCCCATTGCGTTCAAGAAAAAAGGTTAATCACGCTGGAAACAGAGTTCACGTAATCAGAATGTCGGAGCGAAGTCATGCGTGGGAATACGCGCTTCAACCACAAGCATGGGGTGAGCCGGGGAGAGCTTGTGCCCGTTGATTTGTCCACAAAATTCTGTGTATGAAAGGCAAGTTGCGGCATGAGATATACTCTCTTGCAAGGGGGCTACAAAGCACATCCCATGGACAGCATACCGACAAAACCTGCCATGCGAATGTGTTGCTTCAGGTATCCAAAAGATTACGATAATCGCGGAAGCTCCATTAGTTGATCTCATTTGGAAGCCATCTCTCTTTCATTGCTCTACTTTGAGGGAGTGAGCTCTACTGAGCGTTTCTTTTCAATCGTCACATTTAAGAATCTCCCGCATAGCCACTATTAAAGTTTGTACTTGTACTGAACTCGAAGTTCCACCCGCCTTTAATTTTTTATAGCACACATATCTCTAATCCTGATAGAGGAGTCGGCGGCGTAAGTATTCGTATAGACTCAAATCACTCGCGTCTACTTCAGCACATTAGACCAGGCGTGGCAAATAATGCCTGCAAAAACAGAAAAAAAACGTATTTTAGAGGAACTGTTTAAAACGGACCTCTAATGAGAGCTTCTCGTCTAGTCTGTCCTCGATGAATCAAAATGGGGTGCTGTTATTAGAGACGGTACTTATTTCATATACGTGCGGAATTAGCCTCAGTAGAAGGACCCGCACTTACACTGGAGGTGCTTTTCTGTGCGGTAAAGACCAGTGCATCACCAGAAGAAATCAATAAGTAAAGTTAATAAGCTAATGCTTTAAAACTGAATCATTTTCTATTGAAAACGAGTGGCTCCTGTTTGAAAGTAGCCATTAGCATCCGAGACCAAAAGATGCATTTTTTTAATAAGAAAAGGGTAAGTGACCACGTGCTTAAGCTGCTGCCTAACGACCGTTCCACAATGAATCTTTCATGGCGGAATACTACTGCGTAGCCCAGTATGTACAGGGCCAATAAAGAGAAATGCGAACATCGTGGTGGCTGCGCGTTCCGCGTTCCACACCGCGCCCTCTTCATTTCATCGCGACCTTACAAGTAACATGTGCGATCTGTCCGTGAGGGTTCTGGCTCGTGCATTGTACTGCATCAGCGGTAAAAGTTCGGCACATTACTTGAAACGCACGCAGTTATTACCATCAGTTTGCGCGTCAAGGAAAGTAATTAGTTAAGCATCTCTTTACCTCCAAGTTTGCCAACACATTATCGAACTGGCTGTTCTATCCGAGAAAGCAGAAATGCAGCTTATTTGCAATGACGCTGTTCACGCATCTCTGGCCACACAAACACCACAAAATGATTTGGTTTGGTTTGGTATATTCCCAAAGAGTCTCAGGCTATGAGGAATGCCGTAATGAAGGGCTCCAGAAATTTCAACCAACTGGGGTTCTTTCACGTGTACTGGCCTTGCACAGTACACGGGCCTCTAGAATTTTGCCTCCATCTAAATTCGACCGCCCCGGCCGAGTTCGAACCCTCGTCTTTCGGGTCAGCAGCCGAGCGCCATAACCACTGACCCACCACGGCGGGCTACAAACACCACAAAATAACCTCAGTATTGGAAGTCATCACGTGGTTAAATAAATGGTCGCCTTACAGCGAGCAGCTGAGACCACACAAGGGGTGGAGAATTCTACACTCAGCGTTCCAGCCCTGGTTGACCTGCGGAAGAAAATTAAGGAACCTCCGGACAATCTTGTTACGTTGCCGCAAGTCCCGTTTTCGAGAGGGAATACTTTGTCACATCCATACTTTCATATTCTCATGTCATACTTCGTCACCTTTGTCGTCACCTCCCTTCTTGCTGTGTCTGCTGCAGTGTACTACCTCCTGATACTTTGTTTTCTGTACATGTGCCGTCATGACCAGTGCAGTCGAGTCTTGAAATTAGCTCCCGAGGGTGCTGCAGCTTTCTGGAATCCTTGGCCATCCAGAAGCAAGACTAAACTTTGGCAATGTACGCATAGAGTAGTATACGCGGACGAGCGATGCGAAACGTGATACCAATTTGGAAATCGGAGACTTGTCAAATTTCAGAAAGTGCCCCGGAACCGATCTTAGAACATTTTGTGGTGTCGTCCGGGAGTCGTATTCAGCGCATACAAATTACGTAAGCAAATGGTGAACACCCCAAAACGTGGTATATGACCTTTAAAAATTCCTATTTTGCTCCAACCCTCGGGGTGAGTGGAAAATGTTCGCGGGGCAAAATGAGACGCCTTTACAAAGAGAAGAAAAAAGTAATTAGTCTCTGCGGCAAAGACCCACGAAATTGACCGGACGGAACTGAGCGAAGCTTTTCTGGGCGTGCTGTTAGAAAGAGAACCACTGGATTCAGGCTGAGATCTGTGGATTTTGGCCCGTGCCGCCAGAAATTGAACACATTTAGTCCTTTTCACTCTGTAACTGCTGTCAGCGTGAGAACTAGAGATTTACTCTTTATTCCTAGGTTTCATTTGCTTTTAGGACAGCTTCTTCTTGTGTTTTATTCTTCTTATTTGTTATTCTAAGTTGGAGATTTCGTGGTTCTTATACAAGGCACCTGCAGAGACATTTGGAGAAATTCATTTTAAACCACGCAAATGTGATTAGGCGTCATCTTTAGTTTACTTCATATTGTTTGTCTTTGCTTCTGACTACAGTAAACAAATCTGGATTTGATTTTGAGTAGAATATTAAAGCTGGAAGTATTATTTTTTAATATCGAAGAGGCCGATTGGCGCATTAATAACAATATAGTTTGTAAAAAGCACGGGGCAGATTTGTAGATTAAAACATTAAACCCTCAAAACTGCACCTTATTATTTCTGCAGAGTCAGTACTTATTGGCGCGAAGATTACTTAAGTATCTTTTGCAATATCCTTTATTGTTTATCTGCATTGGCCAGCGGCCTTTGGGCTGTCTTTTATGCAGGCCTCAATAAGACAGACTACCCTAAATGTACGGTTATTACGCGCCACTGCTTTTCATTTAATTATAATTCATGTCGGCGTTTGAGTTATCATCAGATAATAGAACTTCGTTGTCAACTATAAATAGAGCGCAGCCGATAACAAAGGACAAAAAATATCACGACCGTCGAATACAATAGATGCTGCCTACATCCTAGCCTTATTTGTTCACTGTTGTGCAAAAACTTGGCAAATACAAGGTGATACATCAAAGCCTTCGTATGTCTGATGCGTGCCGTCACCGTCCTGTGAAAATATTTAGTTTTGTTTCTAAAGTACACAGTGCTGAGCCCTAAGGACAGTATCTTTTACTAAATTCACAGGCAATCGTATCACAAAAAAGGGATAACAAACACAAACAAACAAATAACAAAAACATCACGACCGTCAAATACAATAGATGCTGCCTGCATCCTAGCCTTATTTATTCACTGTTGTGCAAAAACTTGGCAAATACAAGGGGATACATCAAAGCCTTCGTATGTCTGATGCGTGCCGTCACCGTCCTGTGAAAATATTTAGTTTTGTTTCTAAAGTACACAGTGCTGAGCCCTAAGGACAGTATCTTTTACTAAATTCACAGGCAATCGTATCACAAAAAAGGGATAACAAACACAAACAAACAAATAACAAAAACATCACGACCGTCAAACACAATAGATGCTGCCTGCATCCTAGCCTTATTTGTTCACTGTTGTGCAAAAACTTGGCAAATACAAGGTGATACATCAAAGCCTTCGTATGTCTGATGCGTGCCGTCACCGTCCTGTGAAAATATTTAGTTTTGTTTCTAAAGTACACAGTGCTGAGCCCTAAGGACAGTATCTTTTACTAAATTCACAGGCAATCGTATCACAAAAAAGGGATAACAAACACAAACAAACAAATAACAAAAACATCACGACCGTCAAATACAATAGATGCTGCCTGCATCCTAGCCTTATTTATTCACTGTTGTGCAAAAACTTGGCAAATACAAGGGGATACATCAAAGCCTTCGTATGTCTGATGCGTGCCGTCACCGTCCTGTGAAAATATTTAGTTTTGTTTCTAAAGTACACAGTGCTGAGCCCTAAGGACAGTATCTTTTACTAAATTCACAGGCAATCGTATCACAAAAAAGGGATAACAAACACAAACAAACAAATAACAAAAACATCACGACCGTCAAACACAATAGATGCTGCCTGCATCCTAGCCTTATTTGTTCACTGTTGTGCAAAAACTTGGCAAATACAAGGTGATACATCAAAGCCTTCGTATGTCTGATGCGTGCCGTCACCGTCCTGTGAAAATATTTAGTTTTGTTTCTAAAGTACACAGTGCTGAGCCCTAAGGACAGTATCTTTTACTAAATTCACAGGCAATCGTATCACAAAAAAGGGATAACAAACACAAACAAACAAATAACAAAAACATCACGACCGTCAAATACAATAGATGCTGCCTGCATCCTAGCCTTATTTGTTCACTGTTGTGCAAAAACTTGGCAAACACAAAGTGGTACATCAAAGCCTTCGTATGCTTGATGCGTGCCGTCACCATCCTGTGAAAATATTTAGTTTTGTTTCTAAAGTACACAGTGCTGAGCCCACAGGACAGTATCTTTTACTAAATTCACAGGCAATCGTATCACAAAAAAGGGATAACAAACACAAACAAACAAATAACAAAAACATCACGACCGTCAAATACAATAGATGCTGCCTACATCCTAGCCTTATTTCTTCACTGTTGCGCAAAAACTTGGCAAACACAAAGTGGTACATCAAAGCCTTCGTATGCTTGATGCGTGCCGTCACCATCCTGTGAAAATATTTAGTTTTGTTTCTAAAGTACACAGTGCTGAGCCCACAGGACAGTATCTTTTACTAAATTCACAGGCAATCGCATCACAAAAAAGGGATCTATGATATTATACTCCATCTGACCAAGTCAACTTCAGGAAAAGTACAAAGTTTACCAATGCATGCATCATAGATGACCAATATTTCTCCCATACTTCAAGAGCCGAAAAATTATTTCACAAGGAGTTATGTAAACCACATTTGTATTATTTTAAAATTTATTTATGCACTACACTACACATGGTTATTCTCCTGCATCAAAAAGCAAAGCGGGTAATAATTATTGCGCAGTCAACAAAACTTTAAAGAGGGCTTCTCGCAAACCTCGTCACTCATGCCGCTCTAAAATACGTGATTTGTAGTCAGCGTACAACGAATTTCACTGTATTGCGAAACAAGGCGTTGAATAGTTCAATAATTTTTCTCTTGAAATTCTTGACGAAAAGCAGTACTTGAGAAGTCATGGGAGTGCCTTCGTCTTTAAAGGGTATTTCTTTATTGATGTTAACATGAAAGTTAATTGGGAGACGAGGATGTTAGCAATTTTTTATGGCGCAGGGGCATCTGCGACCAAAGAGTGCCATAGCACAAGGTATTTTTCTTCTTAAGGTGGGGTCAAAGATCCATTTCCCAAGCATTTCACCCCAAAGAGGCCGAGCACTAAGCCAGAGGATAGCTTGTACCCATTGTTATCACCGGTGGGTGCCCGGCGGCACTGGGGATTGAACCCCGACCCTCCCGCATGAGAGGCGGGGGCTCAAACCACTAAGCCATCACTGCAGTAAATTGGGAGAGCTAGCTGGTGGGTGCATTGATGCCCTAATTTCTGCATACGCTGGAGCTTCCTACAAGCAGACGTCATCATACATGCTTCGAATGACTCACAAGTCTAGGAGAGGCATATTCAGCTGCTTGTCTTCTAACCTAAAAAAAGCAAATTATTTTTGTTGAAATCATGAACTGTACGCACACCTTTTAATTTATCTGTGAGCTTTTGCCGTCTGGATACCGCTTTATAGCCTGAGTACTTCCGCGAAGCAATTCGACATACACTGCAGTCGTCCACAGTAATCACATTATTTAGAGGCTTTTTTCATTCGTCGGAGATGTTTCAGAGCGAAAACCTACAGTGACTCTGAATGAATTTCAACACCGCACTCTTGTAAAGGCCGAATCAGGCAGGGCCCAGATTCCTGAACTTAGAAAAATAAGAGTGCAAGCTACCCGCGCACATGAGTTGAGGGAAAGCCTGGGCCTCAGTTCAATTTGCCACAACACATATCTACTTACTGCTCAAGCAATCGCTGTCATATTCTTTCCATCGACGGAAAAACGAAGAGAAAGAGGGCAACATGATGTGAAGTGCCATTGCAGACTCAGTCTGAGATAAAAATCTTGAGCTGTCCAAAAACAGCTAGCGCAGAAAACGGGACGACAGAAGGACGCACCATGAGCTCTCGTCCCGGTGCGCTAGCACCCACCGGTTACGCCGACGGCGCCGAGAAAGCCATGGACGGGTGTCTAACAGCTATCGCTGTAAAAAGATATCATCCGCAGGTTTATTCAACCCCGCGTTCCTCAGTTTCTTTTCTGCAACAGGAACACTCTGGTGCAGCAACAGGGGAGCACAACTGTTTCTTTCATTGACCCCAAGAACACACCTGGTTCTACGAAATATGGAGCTTAGTGACCGGCTAGAGAAGGATATGCCAGACACGCCACACCTATCTCCGGGATGCCGCGAGTTTAAAGGAGAGGGCAGAGTGCGAGTCAAGGGTACCAGACCAGGTTATCCTGCCTTACTTACAACATCATTGTCAGGGCGATTAGTGCTCTAAAATATGCCGACTACTGTTTTGTGAACGGTGACCACCTGTTAAACGCTACGTTTCCTGTTTTTGATCGAGGAGTGCTTCGTCATTTGGTTCCCTGTCCAGGCGTCAGCCCAATCAATTCACAGAGCCGCCTCATATAATTTCTCAGGTAGCCACAGAGGCTGACACGAGATCGATAGCGCGACTAGACAGATCGCGGAACGATCCAACCACCCCGCAGGCCGAAGCTCCGGACAAAAGCCTGTTCTGATCTGCTTCTATTAGTCACAGCGCCGTTAGCGAGGAGCCAAGCGTGCAGTAATCATTGTCATCATCCCCCGTTTCTTTATGACGAAGAACCGAGAGTCAGACGGCAACTAGAACACTGGGGCAAAAAAAATTACGAAAAAGAGCAAAACAGAGTGTCGTGGCTCCGCGCTGACAAACTTGTCTTCAGAGTGCATGCCACTTGGCTTTAAGAGCGGTGCGTGTCGGTGAGTAAAGATAGTTCATATCTCCGGTACATGGCGAGCATGTCGTTTCATATCATTTACTAATGAATTGCACTGCAAACCTTGTATGAAGTACAGGAATGTGTAGAGAGATTCAGCAAAATTATTGCTGTTTTTAACAAATTATTAAACTGCACATGTTACTCCGAGCAGCGCTTCACTTATGATATTTCGCAATTTTGAAAAATAGGCTTCTTTAGTTAGAAGACCGGTTCCCTCGGCATCGTATTGCCAGCGATGTGGAGCACCAGATTGCAGGTCAGACGTGCGAACTAGTATAGGCTGATTAACTAATACTGAATAGGTTACTTTTTAGTTATTACTAATGGACGCGTATTCATTGAAAGGCGGGTAGCTCAGCGTAATTAATATCCGTATTAGTTTTAGAGTTTATAAAACGCAGTTGAACTCGGCACATCGCTAAGACAGATTCTGGCTATTTCGTGGAGTAACATGTACTGGAAAAGGTGGTTTGCCGGCAAGCTTCTTGAGAGCACATGTATAATAATTTATTAATTAGCTCGATGTAGGCAAACTTCGTTGGGCCACAGCGCCGATGGTAACTGTGTTTTGGAAATTGTAAAAATTGATTATGACATTACTTAACGTGGCTGCACGCCGGTCAGTAAATAAGAACACTAACAGTTATAATTCAAAGATAATTGTTGAATAACAGTTACGCAGCCTTGTAGTTAACACGTCTAAGGTGTATTCTAATTCGCTACACTGCAGACAATGCTATGCCGTGTAAAGTGCTTTTCTAACTGAAAAAGCCGTTGTTTTTAAGTGCAAAACATTTGAGGTGAAACACGCGTTACCTTACGGTCACACAGTCTTGCAGAGCTTAAATGCAACAGGTTTAAATTTCCATGACGGAGATGAATGTCACCTATCTGCACACCATATTAAAAGCCGTCCGCTGCAGCCAGCAGGTAAAAAAAAAATGCCTCTCAGTATCGCAAGTTCGCCCTTTACATCCCCTTGTCAATAGCACTTAACGTGTACATTAACCACACAAGTCGGCCATGATGCAATATACTCTTACGAAATTATTCCGAGACGCTGCGCAGTTGCTAGCCAATAGTTAGTGTCTGACTTTTTGGGCTTCGGTTACCCGGGTCCCATAGACCACTGAAATTCAAACAGAACTGTCTGTACCCTCTGGCGACAATGTTCACCTGAGATCCCGGCACCCAATTACGTGGCCGAAAGGAACTCAAACAAGCTCAGCCTGGGCAAATAGTCTTGTCGTGGTAAAGCGGGTGCTGCATTTTAGCTTATTGGTTTGTACCTGCTCGCTGCTTTCAATTCTCTGAAACGAATGCGTCCTGGCGCAAAACGTCTATATAAGGTCACATATAGTTTACCGAGTAGTGGTTAGGGGCGCCTTGACTTGAGGGGCACCGCTTTTTCAGACGTCCGCTGCCGTTAGGCATTTGTTTGGGCTTTGAGACGAAGGTAACACGAGTTTGGAATGGCATTTTTTATTTTCTAGCTGTATTTTTTTCTTCGCCTTGGTATTAGTAAGAGGAGAAATGCAAAGATGGCACTATGGATATGGACTATACAAAGGAAGGCAGCCAGAATAGACATCGGTTTTTCCTCGAAGAAACCCAGTGATGTAGGCTTAAACATTTACTCTTTGGCCCGCTTTTGTGTATTGCATTTCCTCAAGCACAGGCCATGCTCTTTCGACTAAATTTAGCTTCATTTTGGTTGGGTTCTTGTTGAGCGTTGAAGCCTGCAATATCTAAGTACAAACGGCATATGGGATGCACAAATTTTAATTACGAATGGATGCGAGATTTCCGGCTCCTGATTGAGTAAGACAATTGTTCTGAATGAGGTATATTTGCGAAAGAATCTACAGTCGACAAACCAAGCCTCCCAATAATTTATTGGTTAATATATTTGTCTTCAAAAATATTTAGCACACTAGACCAGGCACGATATCAATGAAAAAAAAAAGAATTTTAAAGCAGCGGACGGTATAGTGACTCTAATCTTAGCGACAGCACAATGAGTAAAAAGGAACCATCTAACCCGCATGGAATGTGATCCCACTAGTATTTGATCACAGACGGTCACCTAACAGTAAGCTGCAGCCAAACGAGTCGTTCTGCAATTTCTTCAGGGACGCATTCGGCGTCCCTTATATGTCTTGATAGAGATGAACGATGTGCGCAAACTATTCCACGAACCACACACACAAGAGAAACACAAGGACTGGCGCAACACTAGCAACTATTTTATTCTTCTCACACCAACGCATAGATATACATTTATCCACACTTGCGTAAGCTAACAAAAATTTCAGTCATGCAAGATTACTGGCAACGACGCGAGCACAAAAACTTCAATTCGGCGGGGTAAAGAGAAAAGGAAGTATCGCTAACACATCCTTCAGGCTTTTTCTTGATGTGGAATGCTTGGAGAGCCAGCCGCGCGTGTTCGTTTCTGCTCCTGCCCAGAATAGCCGTATCATCCAATCGCGGTGCACAATTGCTGCAGTTAATATTGTGTGACAAAATATGTGCACCTTTGTCACTTTTTTTCCTCACATTTTGCGCATGCTCCCTGAGTCGCTCATTTATGCAGCGCCATGTCTGCCCGATGTACATCTTTCCACACGTGAGTGGGAAGGCATACACGACTCCGGTGGAGCAAGGGGAAAGGTTGTCCCATGGCTGATTTGGCAGCCATGCCTTCCATCACCGCACGTGCTGGAGCACAGCTTAGATAGCTTGTTCGGCGCAGAAAACGCCAGAGGGATTCCATGCCTGCTAGCCACTCTCTTGATCTTGGAGGGCGCAAGCAACGGGACGGTCGACGTGCAATTTTAAGACATAGAATTAGTCGCTTCTGGTGTTCAGCAGTCATCTGTATTCGGGCGTCTGCTGTTCTTAATTTATGTGAATGGCATAGTTTAAAAAGTTACTTGCCAGGTGCGGCTGTACGTGGATGACTGCGTTTTGTATCATTCAGTTAAAGCGCTATATGACAAAGATAATCTCCCGCAAACCATGGACCGCATTCAGCGCTGGTGCGAAAACTGGAACATGACTTTGAATGCTGCGAAATTCTACTGTGTTTCCTTAACGCGCAGCCATATGCTTATATCGTCGGATTATCTGTTAAACAACAAGCCTTTTTCTAAGATGACCGATTAGTAATCTCTTGGCGTTTACTCTTTGGCGAAACTTACTTGGAGAAAACAAGTTGAATAAATTTCTACAAAGGCTTCGCGATTGTTAAAACTCTAAAAATGAATTAACGGGATGCTACTTATAAACTTGGAAATTTTATATTTTACTAATATCAGGCCAATTATATAGAATGCCTCTGCACTCTGGGATCCTCGTGATCAGACGCAGTGTGCTATGCTGCAACGCAATCAAAATCGTGCAGCGTAGTTAGTTACTAATAAGTATTGTTTTATTGATCTTAGTAGCTATATCAAACTGGAGCTGAACTGGGATGCCACCTGCGCGCGTCGCGAGCTGTCGGGCGGCGCATCGGCTCCATGGGTTTCTGCCAAAATCTGCGGTCCATTATTCTGGACCCCGTCAATTATGGACTCATCAGATTCCTAACGTGGAAGCGGCATTGTTCGACGCCAAGTCCGCCCAGGTGGTCCTAATTTCGGCAATAGTACGCCTGTTAGAGCTTTTGCCAAGCCGACGCGCTAAGCCTCGTCTCTGCGAGACGGGGCTCGGCAGCTACGCATATGGCAAAAGTGGCGACTTCATTCAGAGGATACGACCCCACAACTTTACAGTGGGTCAACATGGAGACCTCAACCACATTTGAAGATGCGCCTCTCTGTGAACAGGCCCACTTACAAGCCTTAGTGCGTCTCCGTCAACAACGGCTCCAAGTATCCAATCGGGAACGCAAGAACATGACGACGCCGGCGTTCGTCGCCGCCGCCATGACGCCATCGGCGCCGGCGCTCGCTCCCTGGAGAGATTCGGCAGCCGCCACGTCGAAAGCCACCGGTACTGCTACGCCGGCGTGCAAAAGGAAGCCAAGCACCTTTCCACGGCCTTCGCGTGACGACTTCATAGTCGATCTCAAGCCAAGAGCTGCACTGCGTATCTGGACCGCCTTCGGCCCGGGCCAAGTTGGGGCCGCAGATCGTCGGAGACGCTGCGCTACGTGAGCTCCGGGTGTGGCCCGTTCACAATAAGAACGTCTGTTTTTTGTGCGAAAACAGAATACTGCTCGCAAGCTTCTAGGCCCTCGAGAGCTGGAAATCTCGGCACGCAAGCTGCCTTTCAGGTTGCAACCTCACCACGGCCAACGATTGCTGCAAGGGAGTGATCACGGTGCTCGCCAATGAGACATCTGCTTCGCTCTGCGCGCGCCTAGTCTGGGATGACGGTCGAATCAAAATTGAAAATTGGTTGTTGGCGAAAGGAAATGGGGCAGTATCTGTCTTACATCTCGGAGGACACCTCAACCACGCCGTAATGGAAGAGATAAAGGAGGGACGGAGAGAAGACAGGAAGACAGAGGTGCCGTAGTGGAGGCGTCTGGAATAATTTCGACCACCTGGGGATCTTTAACGTGCACTGACATCGCGTTCGTAAACTCATCAAGTTCACTGTTGCGGTGGTGACCTTTGCAGGGCCGGCGGTCCCCCGCAGACTCTGAGATGGAATCGAACCCATGCAAGTTCGGCGGTACAAGAAAACAGTACCAGCGTGCATCAAGTGTGGCACTGTGGGGCACCGCTCAGACGCGTGCCCTAATCCCAAAGCCATCATGTGTCCACGTTGCAGCCAAATTGTGCCTGTTGTTGAAGACGGCTCACAAGACCCTCCGTGCAACCTACGGTACCTGCTGTGCAACGGCTGTCAACACTACGGGGGCCCCGGGATGCACCGCCCAGTACCGCCAACTCACCGGGCCACTCCTGCCGGCCACCTCTCCACGGGGAAGCTTCCAAAGCGATGCTATACTGCCGCCGCCAGTGAAGAAAACGAAGAAGCGCAAGCGCAAGGTGCCCGACCCACCACCGTTTACCAAGACTGCAGACATTGCGCTGTCGCCTCTTCATGTACCCAACGTGACTGTACAGCCATCGCCGCCTCGTACGCCGGCTCACTTTCCAGCTCTTGTACCTACGGCGCCGAATGTGAGTACTCAGGGATGGGGGTCTCCCGGGCCTCTACCGCCTCCTCCCACCCCAGAACTTTTGCTACGTCTGCAACTTGACATTGCTAATGCCCAAATTGCTAGCCTTACCAAACGCATTCATTGACTTGAAACACAGCGTGCTCCTTCGTCGGCCCCGACCCCAGTGGAGGTAGAAACTCTATTGAAGCTGCCTACAGCGGCTACGGAGGCGGCGGTGGCGGTGGAGCCAGCCACGCAGCCGTCCGCGCTAGCGGTACGTGTTGAAGCCATAGAAGCCTGGTGCGATGAGCTAGCTGCTCAGCTTAAGGCGCTTCCCGCTCAACTCGAAGCTACTATCCAGCAAGCGCTGCCCCGCTAGTCGCCCAAGTCGCACCGACGGTCCTCAACACTGTGCAGAACCGGCTCGTGCCACGAATCGATAAGTTGCGTCAACGTCGCGAATTCCGCCGCCGCAAAGTCAGATGCTCCATTGAGACCCAGGAAGGCACGACAGCCTCCTTGGCCCCGGCTGACGCTGAAGTGGCTCTCGTGGACAACGACTAATTTAGCTGTGGATCATCTACCGGTACCCATGGCTAGTGCCAATACACGTATTCATTCCCCTTAAGCCGAGCACTTAGAAATTACTTTTATTTATTTTATTTGTTACATACTTCAGACCCTTCGGTCCAAGCAGAGAGGCATTAGAATATATACAAATAACAATAAACAAAACAGGAACAAACAAGTAAAATTATACAATTTTTAGTCACACTGTAGTCTGTTAACTGTTCTTCCAGTCCGATATTGTCCGAGGAAAACAGGAAAATTTAAACGTATTAGTTCCAGCATAATAAGGTGTGAGTGAGTCAGAATGATGAACGTGTGTGAGTGAGTCAGTGGAACGCTCGGAGTTTCCTCCGGGGTGGCCGTCGGGCTGCGTTGCAGACCTTTGCGGCCACTCTAGGGGCACCTCCGGTAGTTCTCGCCCTTCGAGAAGCAGGCCGCTATGTCCGTCACTCAGGGTAATGCACGTACCAGACAAAAAACCGAGCTTGCATTCTTGTTCACAAATTACATACGGCACTTTCGCACGACGTCGAAATCAACGACGACTGCACTGAATATTTCATGGTGGAAATCCTTCCTTTACGACGTCACGACCTTTGCCTGTTCGTGCTCAACGTGTACGTCCAGCCCAAACGTACTTGGGTCGTCTTCGACGAGATCCTTTCTAAGCCCATCAGGGTGGCAGGCAAGCCTCCACTCGTTATCGTGGGAGATTTCAACGCCCACATTATTCAGTGGAGCTACCGCGAGGACGACACTAGAGGTCGACGCCTGGCAGAGCTCACTTCCCGGCTCCAAATCACGCTCCTTACGGACCCCACCTTCCCCACTCGGGTCGGTACGTCCATAAACCGCGACACATGCCGCGACCTCACCCTAACCAATTCCACTACACACGAACCTTGGGAGAATCTTAATGATACCCTGGGTAGCGACTATTGCGTACTTCGTGTCATCATTCATAAAATCACGTCCCGCAAAGGCTAGGGCCAAGCCCAACCGACACAGTGGCACCAGTTACGCACGACTCCGATCCCAAACGTACTACTAAGGGAAGGATACGGTGTTTGGGCCAGACACATCACTGCACTGCATCGCGACCAAACACAAAACCTTTCTCTGATGCAAGACAGGCCGGCGGAGGACAATCACCTCCTCCATCTCTAGGAGGCCCACCGCGGTCTCATCCGTCGATGGAAGCGCGCACACAAGACGAACCGCCGTCTCAAGATACGCATAGCAGAGCTCACTACAGAGGCCGAGGGATATGCAGTCCGTTTGGTTGACTCCAACTGGGCTTCACGCTGCAACCGAGCTGCAGGGCAGATGAGCTCCAAGTGCACCCCTCACCTCTTTCGCGCTCTGCCCGACGCGTCCAACTCACGAGGTGAAACACAGCGCAACCTATAGTAGATGCACACACCTACTCGGGCACCAATGCACAGCTAGATGAAGATCAGTGTGAACGCTACCTATGCCGCACAGAGGACACACAAGATCCTGAGTTCCAGTATGCAGGACAGGACCTACACATATCTGGACGCTCCTTTCCCGCTATAGGACTGGAAAACAGCCGTAGCCAAAATGAGAAGAAGTACGTTTCCCGGTCGCGATCACATTACAGTGACGCACCTTGCGAACCTGCCCGACCAGGCGTGTCTTCAACTCCTCGACTACATCAATCGGATTTGGGACGGGTTCCCCCTCCTTAGCGAATGGAAAACCTCCCTTGTAATTTTCACTCCTAAGCCCGGAAAGATAGTACTTTTTGACAACTTGAGACCCATTGCTCTTACCTCATGCGTTGGGAAACTCATGGAGATGATGGTTCGAGATCGGTTGGCTCCTTATTTCCACTCCAAGGGTCTGTTTGCAGACATCATGTACGGGTTCCGCCAGCACTTGTCGGCCTAAGACGTGCCCTTGTAACTCAGCGAAGACATCATCGTTCCTCCGACTTCCGCACGCAGAAACCGCGCTACTCTGGCATTAGACGTCAAGGGTTCTTTCGATGACGTCAAACACGGCAGCATGCTGTCCAACCTCAGCCGCACAAATTGCCGTACAAAGGCTGCGTTCAGCTATGTCCGGGACTTTCCCTCCCAACGGCAGGCCCTGCCCCGGATCGATGATCACGAATACGGACCTTACCGCATAGGAACCAGGGGCACTCCTCAGGGCGCTGTGCTCCCGCCTTTGCTGTTCAACTTCGCAATGATGGAGCTACCTTCCATCCTGCAGCGTGTGTGGAAGGTGCACCACGCAATGTATGCCTACCCCGTAACCGTAACACTATGGGCTAACCAAGGCAGAGTCGGTGAAATGGAGGACAACCTCCAGCAAGCCGCGACCAGCATCGAGACTTACGCCATATCATGCGGGCTTGCTCTTGCCGCAGCCAAGTCCGAGCTACTCCAGATTCGTGCCTGCAAGACCGACTCCACCTCAATGTGCGTTACCCTCCGCGAAGGTATTGTCCGCAAGGTTGATGAGATCAGAGTCTTGGGCTTACACCTTCATCGCTGGCTAAAAGCCGACACCACCATTGCCAAAATCAAACGTGTAGGGAAATGGTAGGATGTATGCTATGACGTATGTCTAGCCGGGGCAGTGACTTGAGCGGACGTGATGTGCTCCGTCTTGCTTAAGCTTATATAACTAGTCGTCTCCTGTACTCATCCTAGTACCTCCGCCTCAATGTAGCTGATATAAAGCTGTTCGATATTATTATTCGCAAAGTCCTCCAGATTACCACCTCCACGGTCCGCCTCACGGCTTTGGGGTGCTCAGCACCTACTCGGAGTTGCGAGAGGTTCATCTCATGAGTCAATGCACGAGACTGCAGCAGACGGGGCCAGGACGCCGTATACTCAGTCGCCTCCAAAAAAGCGTACCCTGTGTTTCAGAGGAACCACTCCGTATCCCGGAGCTGTGGCGGTAAAGGCTATTAGTCGAACCCGGGCCACACAACATAATACCACACACACACGAATACCGGAGACCAGCGCGTGCTCGGCCGCTGAATGCACAACATGGTTCCAAACCCGGCGTGTTCTACGTTGACATCGCAGGTCCGACTACTTCGGGCCACTACACGGCAGCCGTAGTACACCAGAACTTGCAAACCAATAGGCTCTCCTTCCGTGCCGAGAATACCCACCGGGCTGAATAAGTCGCTATCACCCTCGTGGTCGCAGACCCACAATGCAAGGCTGTTTTCAGTCAGTGATGTCACCAAGTTACCTTTACGTAACGTTTCATCAAACCTCACTCGACTTTAAGCGCCAACCATCCCTTCTCTTTAAAGAAATTCACCAAACGGGAGTAAAGTTCCACCAGGTGTCTAATCATCTAACAACGCCCTTTTGATCGTAGCCTTAAGGTTTGAACAGAAAGCTCTTCCTAACTTGCTGTTCACTCTGCAGCGATATTACTCGGTCGCTAGAAGAGGTCAAGTCTCTCGGAATAAAGTCCCAGCGTCGTCACCCTTGAAGGCTTGCTTGTCGCTGGCTATTCTTCTGAATACATAAGGATTTACACGCTAGTTGGGATAGTAGAACATACGATTCAAGCTCGTTGGTTTTTCCTTCATACTATTTCCTCCTTTGCCGTAAGGAAATCTTGACGCGTTTATTTTGTGCATTTATCTCACTACTCCACGCTACTAATGCAGCCTGAACACACGGGCCTAAAAACACGCACGCCTAAAATGATTTTATCTTCTTATGCTGGTCGAAAGAAAAAGTTTTGCTCCACCCATACAAAAGCTGGTTGGTTTGCGTGGCTAGATTTCGTCTGAGGGTGACTAAAGTGAAGACAGTGCGGTTGTGTGTTGAATCACCGGGCCAAGACAAATTTTTCGCCTAACTTTAACAAGTGAGAGGAGTATTAACCTGCTCATTGTAGCCGCATGGATGCACTCGTGTGGACCCTAATTAATTCTAGTGAAGGAAACCGCACGCGAAAGAGCGCCATGTGACACGTTAAGGTTACCCTTCATGCTATTTATCAGCTGCTAGTAGCCCGACTGGCGCACTTTTGTTTATGTTTTGTGTGACCTTCTTGTCTGACAATAAACCTTGGTTGTTAGTTCAGCGCGTCTTCTGTTGTTTCACATCCTGGTCTTTTGCGCGGTTTCCTTCTCTCAACTTCAGGCATCAACTAGCCCGCCAAAAAGCCCTATTGGGCGTTAATGAGGTACCGCTCCTTTTAATAGACACCTCTTAGAAGATCAAATACACAACATTGTATTTCGAATAGAATTTTCATAAGGAAAGCGGCAAATGAAATGGGCGATTTGGTCGCCATGCTTAATTTCTCAATTTATTTATTTTCCTTATCCTAGTGACGTCATCTGTATCTTAGAGAACCATGATAAAAAATTGAGCGAAATTCTAGTAAAATTCATAAAATGCAATTTCAATGTATGCATAGTAAAAAAATTGGGAGTGAATCGCGCTTGTGATGGTGCTGGCGCTTCCCGGATTCCGCGGCTTTCCGACGAAAAAGAACCACTATTTTATTAACACTGTGAGAAGGGCACAGCAGAGATTCTACAGCTTGCAATGTCGCCTTCCTGTCACCAAAAGCTAAAGCAAACTAGGCGATAAACGAGGCAGCCGATAGAATCAACTTTAACGTTTATAATCTGCGCATTAACTTTTTCGATGGCTATCACTCATCAATTTCGGTATTTCGTATCGGATGAGATTAGAAGGCTTACAATTCTTGCTAGTGAACCCTGAGATTTTGGAAAGTGCAATAAAATTCGTGATGAGTCTATGTACATTTAAATAGTTCGATACACTTGTTATTTTTAAGTAAGGTTGAGTGACGGATATTAACTTTTATTCTCATGAGTACTGGGCACCTAAAAAGACTAATAGCTTTATTACACAGAATAAGTCTTTATGAACATGCTGACATAGATGTCTTTGCACTTTGTTCTTAAATATTTTACTCCACTGGGATGGCTTTACGAGGCTGTTAATTGCAATTAGCTCAGGAACATTAACAGAATTCCTGAGAAAAAAACAGTTCTATATCCGGCATAAAACCGTATACATTTCTGCTCAATCTTATTGCGTTCCATGCGTAAACAATGATAATGCTTTTAACTGCCGCGTTTATTTGTAAAAATTATGCAACTGTAATGTTAGGGAGTGCATTCGCATTGTAAATGATGAATTAAAGGAAACTCTCATATTACGGGGTCACTAAATTGTACCGTGCACTGAAGTCGGACCAGAGCGGACAAAGCTGCTCGGTTTTCTTATGTTACTTCATAAGTACAATTAAGAGGCCGCCCACTTTTGTATAAATGCCAGAATCGTTTAAAAGATGCATCCCGATTTTTCACGCTATTTTAGGGTGCTTCCCAAAGCAATAACATCGCTTTTTTCGCTCTGGTGTTCATCGCAAATTATCTTTCTTCACTGACACTGGAGCATGCGATCAGTTCCGCTTAAGCGCCGAAACAGCCTTCATCCTTCACAAAACGAACGACACAAAACGACCAAGCCTAAAGACAAAAAAAAAGAAAACTACAGCCAAAATTGGCGCACAAAACAATTATAAGAAAATTCTTGGCAAGAGGAATCTGCACACAATGTTAAAGGGAAAGGGATGTGTCGAAAGGCTGGCCAAAGTAAGATCTGTTTAGCTGAAAAAGGCACCTCTCATGACAGCCTCCAATCTATGAGAAAACTTCCTGTTTAGGCAGAGGGCAGGACCATCGCTGTGAAGCGGGTATATCAACATGAGCACATTTACATGCTTAAATAGCACAAGCGCTAGCGGATGTACGTAAGACCCAATCTTGCACACCTCAAGCAAATTTCATGGTCTTATTTTAAGCCTATCTGCTTTGTCTGACAACTTTCAACCTCCTCAGCCATTTTGTCACAGGAGGAGTTGAGATATTCGCCTCAAGCGTAACACCAAGCGTTCATTTTTGTTGATGAAGCCTATTTCCTCCAACTCAGATTCATTATTGTACCCGCTCCTGTTACTTTACACCCCTGGCCATTATATACTGGCATAGTAAAAAGATGCCGGTATCTACAGCTGTCAAAGATGACTACATGCGCACGGACATCGTACTGTAGCAAAACCCGCTTTTCTTAATCATGATTGCTTGCTCTCACGTGCTTAATGAGCTTCCAGAACATGTTTGAAGAATATGGTGAGGGCACCACAGTGAGACCATGCAAGGTCGCAAAATCTGGAAAGTTGACTCAGTTTATTGGTCTCCCGCTCTCAGTAGACACTAACGGGTAGCAGATTATCACTCACTGGATAAGATATTACCTTGTCTCTCAGAAGTGTTCAATCTTTCTATATTACTGAATAAATGAACTTACGTCAATGTTTGGGCGAAGCAACGCAGCCCGTCGAATATGTTAAACATTTAATCAGGCGTATCACTTAGCCGGCCATAGGATGGCGGTGCAGTAGAAATAAAACCTCTGAGTTCTTGTTAGTCGAACTGTTTTGCTGTGACCGCTGCCTGGAATAACTGAAGGGCGGCTTATAAATCGTGTAAGAATGCTATAGTTGCTGTTTTTTTTTTGTTCCCGAGTTGGTGACGAGGAAGGGCAAGGCGTATTCTTTCGTGTTTACTTGCTTTAGTGTCTCTAAGCATCTTTTGCTCTTTAGTACTGATTACGCACCCTTAAAAAAGTGACAGAAATCTGAATGAGACAAGCCATGGCGCCCTGCTGCATTATGCCTAATTCTTACATAATATTATATGAGTATCATATATCTTTAACGAAGCTGTATGGCCATTTGTGATGTCGTAATGAAGCAAAGAAGAAAAGGGAACTGACAATTTTATGGCTAAAGAAATGCGCTATATGCGTGCCTTGAATACAGTGTGGAATTTTCTGAAGGCTCCGTTGCTTTCTCTCATAATGACATTGGTTGAAAAGAATTGAAATTTCCATTGATCGCTGTGTGACCCACAACCCAATTAGAAACTTCGTCTATGAAATAGACACCTATACTTTAAAGGAAATGTAGCGTTCAATTTTCAAGGTAATGCGCCGGTATGATATTTTCAGCCGTTCTATTTCTTGTTGGATATTTTTCGTGCTATGTTAATGCGCCCTCATGCATGTACGACGGAATCGGAAGGCCCCTATTTCAAACACGCGCAGCCTGACAACCGGCGACTATTGCCTCCTGTGCGTGAAATAATATGATGGAAGGAAGGTTCGAAGAGTTGTGTATGTTGTAAGCTAAACCACCTGTTATCTTGAAGGAAGAATTCTCGTGTTTGCTCAGCTGTAAAGGGGAGCGCTTTCCTTGTTTGCTCAGCTTCGACTTGGGGACACCAGGGCTGCATATTCGCATAGTTCCTGAGAACTTTCATCTTGTTTTTCTCAGCAACCCATGACTCACTGGCGCAACCATCAGGTGACGTTGGCATGTGACATGCATTCCTAGAGCTGTTTGCTTATTCGGAAGCCAGATCACGCGATATGAAAAGACTATTCAGCTGTGCTGGCAGCTTTTGTTTTTCTCCTCAGCCTCACCCGCTCAGGCTCTTTTTTCGTTTAACTTACTTGCATCTTGACCTCTCACAAAGTCGACATTCCTGCCTGTTTCCTATTAAAGCGTTATCATCTCGATATTTCAGCGCAGTAATTTAGACTGTTTTCTCGGCATGGATTGTTAATTGAAGTTGTTCACGCTCTCTGATGTCTAGTCCAGCCCATGTGCTATACGCTTCATTTTCGCTCTCAGCGCAACACGAACGGGACACAAGACGAAGGACTAGCACAAACATGCGCTGACTATCAACTGGTTTTTTATTGAAGAACGAAAAGCGTATAAATACAAACAGTGAACTACTTATCAATCAGCAAAAGTTATCTGGAAGGCACGTGGGAGGTCAGATAGCTCGATTCCCTCTCGGATAACGTTACTGAAGGGCTGCTGATACATTTTGTGCCGTTGTGGTGAATATAAAAAGCCTCCATTACCTCGCATGTTAATTTATTGTTATGTCGGAACAGGATGCACGTGTTCTTGTAATCGGGAACACAATGGCACATTTTGCACTGGAAAGACGCCTGGGCAAGGGGGTCCCCTTTAGTTCTCCTTTCTGCATGATCCTTTTCATGCCTGCATTGGCATTGCCTGCTGTGGGACCCTGTGTGAGACAGGGGGGTCATTTTTCCTGGTGTTTTCATGCTCCATCAAGCGTCATCAATTGAGCTATCTGACCTCCCACGTGCCTTCCAGATAACTTTTGTTGATTGATAAGTAGTTCACTTTTTGTATTTATACGCTTTTCTTTCTTCAATAAAAAACCAGTTGCTAGTCCTTCGTCTTGTGTCCCGTTCGTGTTGCGCTGAGAGCGAAAATGAACATTTATCAACTCGCCCAAATTTCCGCCTTGCTATATGCTTGCTAATTGAATAACATGAATTTTTATAGGGATTGTGAAATAAAATTTTTACGCCACATTTTCCACCTCAAACTATGGCTATGGCACTCAAGAGAAGAAAAACCTGCTTTGAAGGACAAATTAGCAGAAATAAACTATTTAGTTTACATTTCTGGAACAATCGAGCCAAGTGGCCGCTTGTGAAAAATCCGACAATATGGGATGTGATGTCAATCCTAGCCATTGCAAAACATCGCCCGCATGGATCGCGCAAAAGGACGCGTTGGCGTTGGTTTCACTTCGTTTTACAGTTGATTTCGTTCGGCTTGCTCGTTTATAAGGTTCAAGATTATCAGCATGCATCTCGTGATGTTGTGCTTTTGGTGGAGTACTTGCACAATTCAATCAGTATTACTTGTAAATCCCCACACTCTGCAACGACGACGAACAAAACAAAACAACATCTCGCAGAGATGACATGGTAGCATCATCATGCGTCCGCAGGAGGGAGTTTTTAACGCATCCCATAACGCGAAGAAATGAACAGAGTTTACACCTGGCTTGCGCGTATTATAGCACAGCGAAATCACTGCTTCATTTTTCGTATACACCACATGTTCGCGCGAATTTCAGCATAACGATCATATCTGTGGTTCCGACTCTGTCGTTACAACGTATACAAACTGCGGTGTAATGCCGACGTCGTCCCTATGAACAATAAGGATCGATAATAGGTCATGAGCGAACAGCTTTATCGTGCGCTCTTAAGTGATTGCTCATCGAAGTCGGAGTCGTTATCATGGTTCGTACCGTACCTCTAACTTCTACTTTGCGTTCTACAACGCTTCAAACCAAGACACTTAACGGAGCATTCTTAACTGCTAAACTTAACATTGCATATCACGTCGCAGCAGGCACTCCGCACCAGGCACTCCGCAGAAGTGAACATCTGCCTTCTACTGCATGTGGGCGTGTCGCTTCGACCATCATTGTCTATGGTTCCTTTCTTTGGCACAACAACGCTGCACTGTCACGCTTACGCATGCGCTTTTCATCGCTGCCTGCTAGCTGCTGGATGATTTGCGTCGTGTTGCCCCGATGACGGCGACTGATCAACAACCTTTGTCCGTAATGTTCCGAGACAGAGTCCATTTAAAAAAATGTATTTAACATTGAAATAATTTGTGCAGCACCCCTTCAGTATAGCCTCCCTGGCAGTCTGTACACAGCTTCCAACGCTTCTTGAGGTCCTGGAAACAGTTGGGAAATGCTTTTTTTTTGGCAGGGCTCTCAGCTCCTCTGCCGTGGCGTCTTGAATGGCCACCACAGCCCCCATCCAGCGGCCTTTCAGGGCTCTCTTCAGACGAGAAAACAGGAAAAAATCGCATGTGGACAGGCCAGGCGAGTATAGCGGATGAAGAAGTACAGTAATGCTGTGCTTGGCGAGAAATTTTGTCACGGTCAGAGCAGTATGCGGCCTTGTGTTATCGTGGAGAAGGCTCCATTGTCCAGATGCCCTCAAGTCAGGGCGACGGCGTCGCAGTGCATCACGCATGTGTTGGAGCACGCGGATATAAAACTCCTGATTCAACCGTCTGCCCTTGTGGGACGAACTCGAGGTGTATGACACCTCTGGCATCGAAAAAATCTATCAGCATCGTCTTTGTTTTGGTCTTCTGTCGCCGCTTCTTTCTCGACGCCGGAGAGCTTGTGGACCGCCATTCGGCGCTCTGCCTCTTTGTTTGAGGATCGTATTGAAAACACCATGTTTCGTCTTCAGCAATGATGCAGTCGACGAATGCAGCATCCTTCTCTCCCTCGGAGAGCAAATCATCGCTCACTATTGCCCGCGTGTCTTTCTGGTCCTGTGTGAGTGAGTGCGGCACAAGTTTATCATTCAGCTTTCATTTCCCCAAGTCCTTACGCAAAATTTGGTGGCATGTTGTCTTACTAATGTCGAGAGCATCTGATAGCATATGGTTAGTAATGCTGCGGTCTTGCTGTACGATGTCGGTGATCCGAGCCACGTTGTTTTCATTCCGTGAGGTTGAAGGACGCCCCTGCCTTGTGCAGTCTTCCACCAATGCTCTCCCCGAAACGTACGTCTTGTGCCACTCGAAAACTCGCGTCTGCGATAACGTCTCGTTGCCGAAAGCGTCACGAAGGAGCTCATACGTGTGTGTGGCTGTCTTGCCAAGCATCACACAGTGTTTTATGTTTACACGCTCTTCGAGGTGGACGTCCATCTCTCCACATTCACTCACAGTAGAATGCGCGCACGACTAGTGACAACGTATTTTCTGCATGTAGTACCATCTAGCGGCTGCCACAGCAATTAGCATAAATAGCTCAGGTTATCCCGAATAGATCGCGCTACACATGCGCACCAACATTTGATTTGTGGAATCATTTATAAAGAAGAAAATAAATCAGTCTCTAAATGTTACGGACAAAGGATGTATTTGAGGCGTGTCCACGTTTAGCTTGACAGACCTGTAGAGCTCTCTGCAGAGAAAACGACGTGGGTGCCGTAGGATGTCGTAATCGAAACCTCCTCTGTTAAACTGGAGCCCGCATTGAATGCTGGCCTCTTCATTGCAATTTCGTCACACAGATTGGGAAATCCATCTTCAAAGTTCGGCTATTCCCCACTGTCACTTGTCGTAGGTAACCAAACTACAAGCCACTATGATCCAGGGGCAAGCTATTTCTTGTATGGCTGCAACGCTTGCTTCTAACATACGTTAATGTTTTCAGCAGCGATCACGAATTTGTCTGAAAGCCGATGTGGGTATGACGGTTTCGGAATTTTGTCCCGGACATACAGAGAGAGAGTCATATTGTTTTTCATGGCATACATGGACATTATGAACGCTTGAATAATCAAAGAAGCACTGTGCTCTCATGGATCTCGTCTATATACAATCTTTGTCCGTAAAGTTTCGAGACTGATCTATTTTCTTCTCTAGAAATGATTGTCTAAAAAAACAAATGTTGGCGCGTATGTGTAGCGCCATCTTTTCGAGCTAACCTGAGCTATTTATGTTAATTGCTGAGGCAGCCACTAGATAGCACTACATGTTGAAAAATACGTTGTCACTAGTCGTCTGCGAATTTTACTGTGAGTGAATGTGGAGAGATGGACGTCCACCTCGAACTGCGTGTAAATATAAAATTCTTTATGAAGCTTGGCAAGACATCCACACAGACGTATGCGTTCCTTCGTGACGCTTACGGCCGAGACATTATCGCGGGCTCGAGTCTTCGAGTGGCAAAAAAGGTTCGTTTAGGGTAGAAAGTCGGTGGAAGGCGACACAAGGCAGGAACGCCTTTCAACCCCACGGAATGAAAACAACGTGGCTCGAATCAGGCAAATCGTACAGCAAGACCACACCATGCAGTCGGCATGCCTTCATTTTAGTAAGAGCCCTCACTAATGAACGATGTGGTTAGTGCACACGGAGCCGTTCTTCGCTGGGGCGAAGAGTATGACAGGGATTTCGCGTGCGTGATATCGGCAAGAAAAACCTTCCAGGCAATTCGCGACCGTCTGAAGATTAATAGAAAATGCGACCGGTCAGACGGGGCTCCCATTCTTCCAGACGAAATGCTCAAGAGAGCGGCCACTCTCGTTTTTATCCTACCTTTATGTATCTTGGTGCTGTGGAATTTATTTTCATTAGAACTTTTTATGTTATGTTTTCATGTTACGTTATTTTATGCATTGTCAAATAATGTCATATATGTGTTTAATGTCCCAAGGCTCTACGTGGATTTATAGACTCTTTTGTGAATGGCTCCAGATTCAGTTCTAACCTTGGGAGCTTTATAATTTTTTCAGGCGCTTTCTACACAATCGTGTGCATTTGAAACCTCGGACCTTATTCTTGGCATTTACTTTTTTTTAATTGCCATTTATTTTTTCGGTCTTCTTGATTTTTGAGTCCTTATTTATGCAAATAGTTTGCTTTCTGCCTGCTATGTAGCATACGCACAACATATTATCGCTCAAAATACTTATCGTATTATAACGTCCTCGCCCAATACCTGGAGGACCGATTTTGTTACCAGTACCAATGGCCACTGTATCCGTGAATTTCTAGATTCATGTGTATGTTAAAAAAAAGAATAGATTCAACTATCCTTATTTGTTAGTTTCAGAACTGCATGTATATTTAATATACCACAGTTTTGCACTATTTTTACAGTTTGTATCAATACTTTGTACATGAGTTGAAAAAATTACTCAATGCTGTGTTTTGTTGTAGAACCAACGAACGGCCCGTACTTTCGTTCATAACGCCCTGATATACTATTTTGTCAAAAAAAAAAAGAAACAATGTTTGTATCTAAGTGAAAAATGGCGCCTGAAAGAGCTCACGCACACTGACGCCACAGAGCTGAAGGTCTGTATTGTATAATAAATATTATATTATTGTGTGAATTGTATATTATATTAACTTATAAAGCATTAACGTTTATTTTAAAGCAAGCACTCTAACTGGCTCGCATTGCGAAAGGACGAGAGAGGAAATTATGTTTGATCTCATTTAGATGCATGAGTATGCCGAAAGTAAACTTTTCTTTGAGAGCACAACGTAGCAATAATATTTAATTGATTAATTATTATTTTTCAATTAAACACGAAATACGTTTCTCATCGTTATACCTTGAAGGTAGTTTTTAGAAACATGAAATTCAAGCACACAGAGATGCTGAAATCGGGACCGACGGGATTTGGTTCAGTTGTCCTCGAATTTCAGCAATTGTTTCTATCTGTATGTAATGGTGACAAAATTTTTTATTCTAATCATCACCGCCACAAAAAAAAAAAAACATTCCGCATTGGTTTGCGTGGCTCGTTAGGTTGTTGGCTGAACCGAGGTGGAGCTCAACCATCAATAAGGTTCGCCATCTAAAACAGCTCGCTGGCCTCTATGTCTATAATTGCACGCATTGCTTGCAGTCAGCCAAGCAGCCCCCCACCCCCAGCCCCCCCCCCCCCCCCTTTGAATAAAAAAGTTTTATGCTGTTATCTTTGTCTGAAGCCCTCTTCTAACATCGCTTCCCGCTTTTCAATCATTTTTTACGCTTGTATAGATGAATAATGCCGAGCACATCTGCTCAACCTTTACGTAGTTATTTTATCGCTAGAGCTTTAGTACTCCATGCCGGAAAAAATTCCCCGGTGTCGGCGTTGGCAACCGTTTTAAGCCTCGCTGTCCAAACTTACGCTCTAACCGGCGGCTCCGGTACCCAAGGTTGGTTCCCTAGGTCACGTGACTTTCTGGCGTCATCACAACCTGCCCAGTGGACTGTGAGCACACTGACAACTGTGGCTGCTGGCCGTTAAATTAATGCTGGTCCCGAGAGGTTGCTCAGGAAGAGTAACCTGGGTCCCACAAGCTCCCCCGATGGCAGAACATGCCACTGCAGGGCAGTTGAACATTGTTAAACCGCTGCACCACTGCGCCAGGAATGTTATGAGGACTCCCAGCAACTTAAGAAAGTGAAGTCGATAGTTAACGACTCCGCATATGCATCCCGTCATACCCTTAAGGCGGAACTTTAGTATCCCCTTCAGTATTTTTTAACTTCCATTCATTGTTTCTATCGCCAAAAGAAAGGCTCACCACTGGATCTGTAATACCGTAACTCGTTGGCTAAAAAACAAAAAAGTCATTACACCTTAACATTATTTTGCAGTGGACTCTGGCCCTCACTGCAGAAGCGCCGTGCAAAGTGGTGCAACCGTACCATCCTTGTCACGAAATCGGCACTAATCTTATGCTTCGCGCACAGTCGAGGTGCGATCAAGATGTCGTTGTGTGGCAGGTCTCATAACATAGCCACGTATGGTTTATAGCTCAGTCACCATGCAGTATATTTTTCAACTGCTTTGTACGTGTAGGTTTGTTTAGTATGCTTAAAACCACAACAACGCTTTCATCATGATTCTGCTATTTGGGCTTGTTGATGCATGCTTATAAATGATTACATAGCTTTGAAATGACGACCACGCAAACAGAACGCAAACAGAACAGAAACTCCCAAAAAGTTGCTTACTCAAATATCCTCCCTGATTATCTCATTCCCAATCGCATCGTTTCTCCGGACTGCCGAGAACACTGCACCAATTCATCCCAATGTCCCTTTGGGTTCCTAATTCGCCATGTATTCACCACATATCCCTACCCAACCCCACTTATATGGAGTGCGCACCTCGCCTCGAACCAGCCTGTAAGGCCGGCTTGCCTTCATGCGGGAAGTCCGAAAACAACTTAAAGGCTAACACTGATGCTGCTGCATGGCAATTTTTCTCTCTCTCTTCCTCCTTCTGACAGATGCCTCTTCAGGTTGGTTCTTTTCCACTAACTTTATTGGCATGAGCTTTTATTCTGTCATTAGTAGGAGCAACCAACAAAGCGTTCTCGTGTGTCATCATTTGGATATACTTCCGATGCACTCGTAAGAGCAGCTTGATTGATTGAAATTCGCGCAACACAAAAAAGTGCTTCAGGAGCGACCTGCCGAATGGACAGGCCATTTGGTGATCAGTGCATCGCTAACAATACCATTTTTATTAATGAGCTCCCTAGTTTACTGGAGTTGTTCAACTCTAGCACGTGTATAGCCGCCGCTTGTTTCTAAATCATTATAGTTTATGCTCGGCTCTTGTAAATTGCAAGGCTCATTAAACACAGATTGTTTCGGTTCAGTGGCAGTTAATCACTTGTAAACAATAGACTGAACGATGTTTTTCTTTTTATTGTGCATTTTTATACCATATCTTTTTCTTGACACATAAAATCCTAGTATTAGACTTTTTGAAAGAAGTTACCATATGGACACTAAAGTAGTGTCCTAATGATATCTTAAGAGCTCGACATTGCAGAATGTTTCAACTTTCCTTTCTTTAAGTCTACATGCTGCAGTCAGCTTGGACAGCGCGAAAACAAAATTCATAGACATGATATGCCAATATCATCGTGTGAACTACGATTAGTGTCGCGATCACTAGGGAAGTTTTTACAGGACACATGCCTTATGGGTCAGAAGAAGAGACGCCACCTCTTACATCAGTGAACCAGACGGAGCAATTACCGACAGGCCTATGTAAGCCTAATCCCGCCTGTATATTCACGCCACCACCATATTAATAGAATAGGAGATTTTAAAATATTGACTGCCACTTTACGTTTTGATAAAAGATGTTCCAAGCCTAGCCGTAAAATCTCTCTTTAATGTTCTAGACTGGCGCAGAAATAGCTGTAAAACATTTGCGTCATTCTCCAGACCTGCGTGGCGCCGACAACCTCTAAGTTGTCCTAAAAAAAGAGCTATACAATTTGTCAGAAAATTTGGTACTGTACTGGTTGTTTTGCTGAAAGGGTGCACATGCTTGAAGAGATTTTCCGCTCTCATTCTCTGTGGATATTAGTCATCTGCAAACCTAACTTATCCCAAGCAATCAGGCTTTCCGGGTACGAGCCCTTCTTTGCTCCGACATGCGGGGAGCGCAGCAAAGTTCTAGTCTACATCCGCACCGACATGACGAACGTTTGCTGCCCAGTTCAACACCACAATGACAATCAGTACGTGCGTTTCATAGACAAAAAAGGATCCATAGAATTCACATTGATTGCGGCGTATGTCTCCCCCTCCTCTCAATTGGACTACGAGAGGTTGAAGACAATTATGGAGGCAACCCGGGATCCTTGGACTATTAGCGGAGAATTCAACGCCCACCACCAACTGTGGGGAAGTACTATAGTCAACGCCAGAGGGAGAAATCTGGCCTTATTTGCTGCAGAAAATGAACTTTACGTAATGAATGACGGCAGCTCGACATCTGCGAGGAAGCTCATACAGCAGTTGCCTAGACCTGACGCTAGTTTCGCGGTCTCTGCGCCAGCGTGTCCAGTGGATTTGTGATGTGGAGACCCACGGGAGTAACCACATACCCACGTACCTCCACATTCCAGGTCTTGGGGCGTGCGGCCCAGCTAAACACGCGCACATCGATTGGACGGCATTTAAAACGCGAATGGAGGAGGCGTGCAGAGAAGCCCTCACTTCCAGTTTGGAGCACATTATAGCAACAACAATGAAGGCTACTAGAGGCTTCCTTACGTCAACTAGAATGCGCACCGAATTTGATGTCGAATTACACCGCCTACGTGCTATTCGTCGGCGTGCAGACAGACGTTACAGACGGACCAAATGCGTAGGGGACATGAAAGAGGCGCATCGTGTGCAGAGGAAAATCAAGCCACGAATGGACACGCTGGCGGAACAGCGCTGGAAGTCCTTCTGTCAATCTATGGATCCTCAAAAGCTCATGTCCCTCATTTGGCGGACAGTGCACGGGCTTCGAACGCTTCCGCAGGAAAGACAGCCTTTCTAGGCGTTGGCTCTACATCAAAACTGTCATCAGATTGAAGTTGCAACTGACTTCTGCAGGACGATCGCGGGTGCAGTGACTACCTCGGGTTTCCAGCGTGTTCCTCCTGCATCACGGGATTCAGTGATGAATGTTGTCTTTACTCGTGAGGAACTTGATGCTGCCCTTGCAGAATGTAAGCGTTCGTCTGCACCATGTCCAGACGACATTACATATGCCGTGCTGTGCCAACTTGGCTACGACGCGCCTAGAGAGCTAATGAGCCTTTACAACCACTCGTGGCAAGACGGAGTTGTCCCTCCCCAGTGGAAATCCAGTCGCATGATACCATTACTAAAACCAGGGAAATCCCCGCTCGACCTGTCATCATACAGGCCAATAGCTTTGGCCAGTTGTGTGGAAAAAGTCATGGAAAGAATGCTTCTGGCGCGTCTCGAGTTGTACCTTGAGCACAATAACGTGATTCCTAATGGCATGACAGGTTTCCGACGGGATCGCTCCTCTATAGACAACGTCATTGATCTCGTGTCCACAGTACAGCAACAGAAACGCAATAAGCGCATGTGCGAGGCACTTTTTCTTGATGTCAAAGGTGCATACGATAACGTGAGACATGAGGCCATTCTTGATGTCAAAGGTGCATACGATAACGTGAGACATGAGGCCATTCTTGATGCGCTAGAGGCTGTTGGAATCGGTGGACGGATGTATAGGTGGATCCAAAGCTATCTGACCAAAAGGACATTTTTTTATTATGTCTCAAGATGGCTCCACACCCGTGCATTACACCTACCGGGGCGTGCCCCAGGGCGGAGTCCTCAGTCCTACTTTGTTTAATCTAACACTTATAAGACTCCAGGAGCACCTACATAATACCGTCCATATCTCTATGTATGCCGATGATATCTGCATCTGGGCCTCCTCTGTGATGCGTCTCCAGGTGCGAGCAAGGCTTCAGAGGGCAGCAACCATAACTTTCTCCTATCTTCGAGAGCAAGGTCTGAGCGTGTCAGGTGAGAAGTGCGCTATAGTGGCATTCAAGCGCAAAAGTATGACTCGTTATCAGCTAAGTATTGATGGTCATGTCATTGCCTATCGTGCATCTCATCGTTTTTTAGGAATTGTTATAGATCGGAATTATTCACGGAGCCCGCATTGCAGCATTGTAAAGAAAAAACTAATCTCTATCACACACATGCTCAAATTTCTTGGCGGAAAATCATAGCTATTGTCGATTCTATCAATGCTGCAACTCTACAGAGCACTCTTTTTGGGATTTTTATGGTATAGTGTACCAGTGCTTTCAAGCACATGCAAGATGAATTTGCGTGCCCTGCAAGCTTTACAACGTCAGGCGCTTCGCACATGCTTGGGTCTCCCTCGCAGCGCATCAACAGTTGCTACCATTGCAATCGCCCAGGGCTACCCACTCTCGATGCATATAACCCTTGACACCCTGCGGATCCACATAAGGCATCTAACAAGGATTCCCCAGCACCAACATGTTTCAGCGAAGAGTCAAAGACCACACGCAGCGTTCTCTAAGGTTATAGCAGCTCACCAGTCATCCATCCCATCACCGTTCTCCCCGGCAGCCCGGCCTTCCTCTGCGCTGTGGTGTCTGCGGGAGCCATGCGTGCGCATTACAATTCCGAGCATAAGGAAAAAATCGAACTTATCGACACCGGCCATTAAACAGTTGACACTCTGCAATGCATTCTCCACGCCGCATATAATGATCGCACTCATGTGTATACAGATGGTTCGGTCTCACGTACAAGTTCAACCTACGCCGTGGTCATTCCTGTTAGACAGACCAGTATTATCCAGCAAACTTCGCATCGGACAACCTCTACCAGTTCAGAATTGGCCGCTCTTCGTGCGGCTGTGCAGTGCATCGGTGCACAAACACCCCACAAATGGGCTGTGTTCTGTGACTCCAAAGCAGCCTTAAAGTGTCTTAATTCTCCTTTACACCATGGCGATCACGATCAACTCGTAGCTGAATTAAGACATCTCCAACACTAGGCGCAGGAAGAGGGCCATGACATCGTCTTCCAGTGGATACCGGGACTTCCTGGCATTGTTGGAAACGACGCAGCTGACGCTGCAGCTCGAGCGGCTCACGGCAGTGCCAATATCGTCCAGATACCGTTGACAAGAGCCGACGCAGCAAGACATCTGCGAATGCTTGGCCGAAGACAGCTTTTAGCGTCATGGTCCTCTACTAGCAACTCCACATGCCATCTGCACCGCCTAGACCCCTTTCTTCAACTCAGTCCTCCGTCCGGCATCTCCCGCTGCGATGCTACGCTGTTGTGTCGCCTGTGGCTGGGAGTGGCGTTCACAAATTCCTACTCCCACTTAATCGCAATGGCAGACTCTCCTGCGTGTGAGATCTGTGGGTGTGACGAGACTATAGAACACCTTCTTTGTAACTGTCCTCGGTTTCAGCTTGAGCGTGCACTCCTGGCTGCAACACTCCGCCGTTTAGATCCTCGACCCCTTACTGAAGCCAAGATTCTGGGTCCTTGGAGTAAGCCTCCATCGCAGAGGACAGCTTTGAAGCCACTTTTCAAGTTCTTGAGGGAGTCAGGACTGAGTGCAAGATTGTGAACTATCAGTGTGTGCTCTGTGTACCCTGCAAGTAACGGCCAACGGACATGTGGAATAGTGATCATAACCCTTTGTTCTCTCTTATTTCTACCTCTCCCTCCGTTCCCCTTCTCGCCTTCCCACGTGTAGGGTAGCACACCGGGCGCTGCCTAGTTAACCTCCCTGCCTTTCTGTCTTTCTCCCCCTCTCTCTCTCTCTTGTGGAACAAAAACAGAATCCTCCGTGCCACGTTGGTGAAAACCCAGACAACAAAGCTTGCTTTGGAGCAGTACTGTGTGTTACCTACAGCACCTATGCTACTAATAAGGTCCTCAGGGCAGCCCACATGGCCTTTGACGTCAGACAGAAGTGCCAGAGTTATCCCACTTCGGACTTTCGGCTGTGCGTTGGAATTCCCATTTTTTACCCGAAGTCAACGCCCAGAAGTACGTTGGATGCTGCATCGCAGGACAACATGTATACCCAGGTCATTCAAGTGGTTTTGTTATGCCTGCTGGTGCAGAACGTCTGCGGGCCACTTTTTCCGTTAAGAGAACTGGCAGTTGGTGAAATAGAAAATTGTTGACTACATGAGATGTAGTTATTGCGGAAGGAAAGTTTTTCAGTGAGAAGGTGCGTTCTTGCGAGTCTGTGCTCTCCTTGGGGCTCCCTGCACCAAGATTTTGTTGCAGCTTCAACACCGTCCGTTCTATTTTGGAAGTGCCTCTCTAGAGTTAACTGAAAGAAAACAAAAAATACATCGAATGGCATTAATCATACTGAAAAAATCCAATGAAATATTTTGCGACCTGTTGGCATGCCTGTCAGTAATAGGTGTTTGTACGAAATGGACTTCGTCATACGCGTTTCTAGCAGTTTGTAAAGTAGCTGCCACAAACTGCAACGCATTCTTTTTCAGCTGGAGTCACCCATTCCTAATCAATATTAAGATCTAATTATATGCTTAACAATATTTTGCTACACAAGAATGAATAAAAAATACGACGTATAAAACAAATCAACATATAAAATATTGTATAAATATTGAGAAGAGTGCAAACTGGCCGCACAATGGAAAATAAAAAACTGCATAATTGAATAAAAGTATTAGAAAGAAAGAGTTACTTAACTATTTATCAAATACTGAAGCCTCGGTGGGGCTGCAGAAAATGACAATAAGCTCGCAGATACGTGCATCAGCGAACTTTCTTTAACCTACCTTCCCCTGCCATGAGTACCCAGATACCAGTGTATCTGTCACAACGTTGGAAAGCATTCGTTTCGTTGCGGCGCCTGCATCTGGCCGGCCAAACTGGACCTGTTCTAGAACCTGCAGCATGACACATTGGCTGCATTCATTATTCTAGGAGACACTTATGCATAAAGCACACAATTTCAAGACACCACTTTAACTTAGGAAAGCTTAGGTACTATCGCACTCAGTGGACTGAAACACACAATTGCTTGGAGCTCAATTATTCAAGCAGTGCACAGTGCTAGAAATTGGGCAGTTGTGATGAATGCAAAAAGTAAGCTGCCCTAAATATCTGTGCGTATTTTACGCAATGAAGCTGCTCCAGTTTTGTATCAAGTGGGACCTAAGTTGATATACTTTGACGCACTTTTGAGCGCACTGCTTGTAATAATACATTATATGCAGATGCTAATAAAACCCAATGCTGAATATGAAGAGATCGAGCTCACTGCCAGAATGGCAGTTTAAAATTAATAAAACCTGCAATAAATATCCAGCGTAAGAAAATCAGAGAAAAATCTTCAGCATTACAGGAGTAGAACACATCGCACTTTTAATCTTAGCGCCTGCATTTAACTTAAGGCTAACGATGTCAACGCAGGCATCTATATTATCTTGCATGTGAACTTTAAGAGCGGCCTGAAAACCCTTACACTTTTAACCATCTTGCAGATGTTGCCGCACCAAAGCATCTGCGCTAGATGCAGTCAGGGTGAAATCTCACAGTGTCCAACGGCTGTGGCATGACAGGAGCTGCCACAGCAGCAGCATGCGCATGTGATGCTGCCTTGGCATCCACCAAGCTTGCAATGTGCTGTACCCGCAGCCTTGTTCACGTTGAGAAGTCTCAATGCTTGAGATTTAAATCCTGAACTATGACATTCGACAAAGACAATAACTACATCCTTACTCAGTTTTTATGTTGAATTTCAAAGCCTTTTTGCACTCTTATACCATCATCACTTTGTGAGTTAAAAAAAAACAGCTGCGTAAAGATCGCTCCTAACAGTAGCAACACTGATTAACAGTACAACTATGTTCATGCACGATTGCCTCATGTTAGGACTACTCAGCAATAAATTTACAAAATGCTGCTGCATTTGCTTTATTACATTAAAAATTGAACAAAATGAAAGGACAAGATGCATGCTGACCGCAGAACTTTCTATGTAGACAACTGATAAAGATCGCAGACAAAGTTCGTCCAAATACCTCACCTCTCGCCACACACACGAACTGTTATTTTATGCTTGCTTCAAAGTAAGATTTTGTTCTGTCCTTTTGATGTGCCTTGTGAGGTGACCAAAAGGCAGCGAAGTTATATGCGTGTTTATTGTTTCAAATGATGCGTAAAACATTAGCAAACATAATCACCGCGTGGTGTTCGCCTACAACAGCAAAATACTTTATAATTTAATTTCTTGATAATGTATAGATTTCATCGGTAGAATGATGTCTGCGACATGAAGTCGGTCTTTAAAGTCAGGCTAGGCGCGAAAAAAAGAGCAATGTAATTGCTGATCCGCAGTTTTAATTCAGTTGAGCATTTAAACAATCCTCCTTCAAGAGCTGTAATGACAACAAACAAAATAGCAGCGGTTATAAGGCACTTTTTTTGAAGCCTCGCAGCACCTAAGCGCCAATTGCCTTTAAGGGCCATCGGCTTTCTTGATAAGAATAATACAACATTAAGAAACGAAATTATAACTTATATACCAGTTGTCTGCAAATGCCACGCGGCGGTCCATGCATACTAATGCACAAATCATCATTTGAAAGGAGAATACACGCAACTAAATTTTGGTGTGTATACCCCTATAAGGCCACATAAAACACTGCTTTAAAAACGGAACAAAGTGTTTACAAGATCACCAGATTTAGTTGAACCACAGAACCCTTCTGCGCGTACACAGGCATTCAGCTTACCACCGTCTGGCAAAACGGGACGGCTGGGGTGAATTGGTGCTGCAATATAAATAGCTTAAATAAATTCACAGCTCAGCATTTGTAGGGCGACAACATATATTTTAGTTTTCTCTCACTCAGTGCGAGCCTGAGCAGCAGTGCTTTGCATGCATGCAAAAGTTGGGAGAGGACAAATAAGTACGAGGGTATTCTGTTGGCCTCTCTTCCAATGAAGGCTGGCTACCCAGCGGCTGGCCTGAATGATTAAAAACTGCCAAAATTCTGAATTCCAAGATGTCTGAACAAGTTTAACGTGTAATATTGGGACACAGGAAAGCTTGATAATTACCCCAGTGTTCCCCAGGCATGCATTGCCACGAACTTGACCTAGAGGCTGGTGAGGTTTCAAGAGAAGGCAAGTATAACAGTGGCGAGGACGGTCAGCTGGTGCACGGGGTTAAAAAATTCACAGCGAAAGGATGGCAGCAGATGACAGATCAGATCAGGGTAAGTGGTCATCAATGGGAGAGGTCTTTGGCCTTAATTGGCTGTAGCCAAGCTAACTGAGTGCTGGAGAAGCCTTAAAAAGATTCATTTGCCAAAGCTTCAGTTCCGAGCGTTCACACTGTAAAGTTGCAAGAAAACCGAGGATGACAGTCACCTGAGTATTGCACAGACCTCGCTTATCATGGATATGGCGAACCCGACAGCTCTCCTGCGTAATATGTGAGACCATACTGCCAACAGAAATCACAATGAAAAATCCTTCAGAGCCTTACCTGTATATGCGTCTCTTTCATCCGGTTAATCAACTACAGCAGTGTTTTCATGTCAGTACCTTTGGCTGGCCGAGTGCCCTTCCACAAATAGCAGTCGCCTGCTCCTTTTCGTCGGCTTGTGTGGCACCGCATGGAACATTTAAAGCCATTCTATGATTAACATTACAGTTCTCTTAACTGGCCAAGTAGACAGGCCATCGCCAAGGACATTACGTCCTTTACTCTGGTTTGCTGCAAGTACTGGTGCGGTTAAATATGTTATTGCGCTTCGTCCTCGTGTCAATTAGCAATGACGAGAGCAAACAAATCTTGCATTTCTGAGCATTATTTTTACTGCATTTTGGCGCATATTAGGAGTTTAAAAATTTGCCTCTTAGCAAGAAAAAGTAGTAAATATAGAAGCACCAAACTGCCTTCCAGCTTACATTTCTGGAGCGGATCCGCCAAGTGTAGCACTAGCTGCAAATCAAGGAGACGGAAAGCGATGTCTTCTCTGCAGTATTTCACTCCGATTTATATAATTTGCATGAAAACGCTTCAGGCTAATTTTCATTTCTCTAATTACTGTTTAAGAAAACCAAGTCGTACATGCAGCCTTACCTCAAGGGAGGCCTGGAGGTACACTTGGAAACGGAAGAATTCAGCTTACTTTCTGAAGAGCTGTCTCATCTGGTCACTGATATTCTTTTCTTTTTTTGGGAGGGCTCTGCATCACTTTGCAGATCTAAACTACTGCCATCTATAGATCCTTTTTCTCGTTACCTCATATGATTCAGTACGCAAAAAATGTATTACCAGCAGCAATTGCTGCTGATAACACCAGGTGCTACAAATACAGAAAAATTGTTATTTGAAATGCCAAAATGGTGTGTGAGCACGAAACAACCACAAAGTTCACTTAATGCTCGGCTACATTTCTAAGGCATTCCACTTCAACTTTGATGATTGCTCAATGTGACTTTGCAATCATCAAATACTGGTTAAACAGAGTACACGGGACACAACCTGGGACAGGGGGCGCTGCGGACGGCAGTGAACAGCGCCCTCTCCGAGCGGCTCCTCCTAGTTCATCGGGCAGGCCGACGAGCTTCGCCACTGACTTGTATGCGTCTGCCTCGCCTGCAGGCGAAAGGGATTTTGTTCTGCGCGGTCGCGCTTGTTCTTTTGGCTCGCGCTTCGCCGCCGTTGCGACAGGAGCTTCCTTCGCTCGTGCATGGACGCCGTTGTGAGAGAAGAACGCGCCGGCTCGAGGATTTTTTTCTTGCGCTTTGAAAATGTTGCGAAATTTTCGCACGAGCTCTTCCGTTTTAGAGAGCGAGCAGCTAGTGTGCGCACCGTCAAGCAAAAAGTCCAGAAGGTGGCTGTTCTCGTCACGCCTATTTTTGTGCTCAGCGTGCATAACCACGTGCGTATGAATTGAAAACTGAAATTAAAGGCTTTCTTCGAACGAAATTGCGGCACGAATTGCGCTTCGCGTTTTTAGTGCGAAAGCACTATTGGCCACGAACTCACAGTGTCGCCGTGCTCGCACTCCACCGTGGTCGCACCGCACCACTTTACCAACCACGTGACTGGTCACGTGACCAACCACGTGACGAACCACGTGACTACAACTAGCCAGACAAACAGACTAACCTGGACTTGCAATCAAAATTAACCAAGGCTTTCGCTACGTATATCCTGGCATTGCCGAGCTAAACCACTGCTAACTTTTTTTCTTCGTGCCTTCAAATTGTGCTTGCTCAGCTCGACCTGCTTGCTTCCGCCGTTCGTGCTGGCGACACGTTTCTGCTACCTTTTTATTTACCCTTTCCGCGGTGTTTCAATGGCTTTGGCGCTAGGCTGCTCACCCCAGTCTCACAGGTCGAGTCCCACGGCGTTTAGATTCGTGCAAATACGAAACCACGTTTCCCGATGTCAGCGCGCGTTAATGAATCCCATTCTTTTGAGTTTTAGCATAGACGTTCGGCTGATACGACAAATATAGTAACGCATTGCCGTTCCTACCACTGTCGTGCTTCCCTAGCTGCTTCGGCCGTATGGTTGTAGTTACCATTGTTGTAGTTTACATGCACATATCTGAAAAAATAAATCTGTTAATCCGGAGCCCTTCAATACGGCTTTGCACACAATCTACATACAGCCTTGGGACGTTGAATTCCAAAACCACTGGCACGCTGCGTTTTGATGCGCATCGATGGGGCACGTAACACTATTGCGTGGCCGCCCGAGGTCCACTTTCCGCGGTCTGTAATCTGGAGAGCCGCACTGCTACCGCGTGTGTACGACACAAAGTTAGTTATCATGTGGAATGGTGCCTGCCAACTTCCATTTCAAAGTTGTACGTGCTGCGAATTTACATGGTGCCGGCCGAGTAAGTGAACATATATCAAGGGCTCGCTAGTGCTGTCTTCCTTTGCCGCAGGCAATGGATCATTAGTACTATGTTTTAATCAATACTGCAGCGCACCATACTGCATCGGTACTGCACCTGCATTAAACGATTCCTGCCACCAGTGTAATTTCTGTTGACCGCACATACGGCATTAAGCACATGCGTTATTTGAGGGAAGCCCATAAGACGCTTCCCCGCATTTAGAGAACCACAGTGCCGCTTCGATCATTGCTAAAACTGCCGCCCGTTGTACATTATCGGCGAAATGTGCAGTCGTCAGGCGTGCGCTTTCACCCACAACGCCCGCGAGGAGACGAGCGCGCGGCAGCCACGGGCGCGAGCAGCACGCGGAACGAGAAAGCGCCCGGCACGCGAACACGGCCAGTCAGAGCGCCGCGGCGCAGTCGCGCCCGATCAGCGCCTCAGAATTCAGCCGCTAGGAGCGGCGCATGGCGCTGTCGTCGAGCAGCAGACTGTAGGTTGGGATCCCTGTAAGTAGAATAAGATGTTTGCACCTTTAGAGTCCTTTGTCTTGCAGTTGGCACAGTTAGGCTGATGAATGCAATCTTTTGTACAGTAAAGGGAAACTGCAGCTCACCGCAAACATTGCGGATGCCATGTGTATCCGTTTATAGTTAAAAAGGCAACTTCACTTCTGCGATTCATGGTTCTAAATACTTTCAGTGCGCAACAAAATACCGTAGTCCTGTAATAGCTGTCATGGCGGTGAAAATGAGAATGGTGTCTTCATAAGTAGCATTCTCTTAGGCTTCTGGGCTGGAACTTTCAGCCACGTGCACACGTTGCCGCTCACCCATAATGCTAGCAGAACCTCGATCTCGTTGGAGGTAGTGAATTTTGTAATTGCACAGTATGCAAACATTCTACGGAACAAAGAACTTGAACGGTTGAAAGCATAAACTTTGTGGACCATGTGAGGTTTTTAATACGGGGATAAATGCGTTCTCCCCACTTCACCGCGGCTGACAACGTTCAAAAACGCCTGGACCTGACCCCGTGATCGCGCGCGCTACCGATCGCAATCCAACCACATAGGGCCTTGCTCTGATGTGGAACTGAGGAACGACCCTTTGGCTGACGCAAGAAAGGCATTTTTTGCTGCAACAACAATAACGCTAAGGAATCAAGGTTGTCCGACTCACCAGCATGGTTACGGGCGAACGTTCGGCCACGCTAGGGCAAGGGAGAAACTCCGAGGCCGGACGGGGCAAGCTCGAGCGGGATTGTTCCCACCATGAGGCCTAGCCCCGCTGGCAGATATCAGAGCACTAGGATGAACACTCGGTACACTTCGAGTTCCCGAGCCGAAGAGAGTTCCCTCTCCCACGCGTGCGCACCACTCATGTCATCCGTGGCGCTCGTGTCACTGCGGCGAAGGTTCCCTCTCTTGTTAGTTAAGGTGACTAACTGGGAAAGGTGCATTGCGGGAAAACAAAGAAAGGGGACGAAGCGGAGCAAAGTCCCCACAAGCACTGAGAGGACCACATAAGAGCCATGGCTCTGCCTGTATTAGTAGCCTTGACTGCTGATTTCAAGGTCACGAGTTCAATTCCGGCCACGGCAAGCCATATTTCAGGGAGACAGAATACAGAAGTGTCCGTGTACTGTGCAGTGTGGGCGCACGTTAAATAGTCCCAGATTGACTAAATTAATCTTGAACCCTCCAGTACAGCGTCCCTCATAGCCCATGTGGCGCTATGGGACATCAAACGCCAGAATTTACAATTTTACGAGACGCCATGGCTACGCAAAGTGGTTCAGGTGGCGTGAATTTCTAGAAGAACCAGAATTTTTCCACAATGATTTTGTTTTATGTTGTTTGGGGCTTTAACGCCCCAAAGCCACGCAGGGTATGAAGGACACCATAGTGAAGATCCCCGGTAATTTCGACCACCTAGAGTGCTTCAACGTGAACTGACATGGCACACTTCAAGGGTGTCTAGAATTTTGCCTCCATGAAACTTCGACCGCCGCTACCAGGATCGAACCCGTGCTTTTCGGGTCAGCAGCAGAGCGCCATAAGCACTGAGCCACCACGGCAGCTTCCCAGAATGAGGTAGCATTACCGCTTTTTGAGAGTTGCGCAGAGGCCACATATTCGTTTTGGACAGTCCTGACGGAACAAAAATCCCAAGCCTGCACGACTGAACTGGATGGACTAGAAGTATTCTTTTGCCTCAAATTACTTGCCCAAAACGCAGACTTCACTGGTCGGTTTTAGATGGGCGAAGGCCTGGGCAACAATATTATGAACGTTCACCATAACGCAGATTTTCCAGTTACGGTTGTAATATTGAACTCCTTGCAGTTAGTTGTAGAGCACCCAGGCAATCTGCACTGTGGTGGCAATAGCTCAGAATGCTGAGCTTGTGTAGCTCAGCTACTACGGGTCCCTCTTGAATGCGCTTTGGCAGCTGCATCCTTTCCTTTATCTAGTGTCCCAGCTGGTGAAGGGGCCTCTCATGCTTCCGAATGTTTTTTTTTTATCCGGCGCACGGTATTTTCGAAAGAAAATGGACTGAAAGTGTCGTCGGCTTTATGTACTTTGACATCTTGTGCCATATGAATGAGGCAATGCACATTAAATGACCTCGAGAGACTCATGCAAGCCCTCAAGAACGTAGTCTGGTAAATGAACCCTTGAGAAGGTAAAGGCCATTTACCCTGAGAGTTCTCTAGGCCAGCATAATTCCGCCTATTTTTGTTTTACACGTGGAAACTTGTTGGCTGATCTACAGTTCTCTATCCCCAGCGTGTAATGTGAACTCCTAGTAAGACTCGGGTTGGAACAGGTTATATAACACAAGTGGCCCACTGTAAAATAAAAATAGGTAGAATTCTGCTGCCTCCCATCAGTCATCGTTGTTGCGGGCCTGCACGAACCTCTATAGGCCTGGAACCTGAAGTAGCAGCAACTTGTTGACAACTCCACGAAGTACAACATATATATATAGTCCCGTGGGACGTCAGCACCATATGAACTGGGAGCTAAGTCAGGACAGATAAGCCAATTTGATGTTCAAAGTCTTTTTGTTCACAAAAAGTAGAATCGGTTTGCACTGCATGGTTTCGATTAAAGAGGACTTATTTTCCAGCGCTGTATGAATCTTCACAGATACACTTCGGGCAGCAGCTCTACCCATTGTGCTCTTTAGAATGCAAAATAAATGAACTGGCTGGAGCATCACAAATCATAGGTCTTAAATAAGCCGAAACCCTACAGCCATTGATACATAGGCCACTTTCGAGTAGACCCTGCAAGTGTGGCAGAAATTGCCCCAGAAAGTCAATCGCTGGTGCTGGGTTGCTAGGGCCAGGAAATGCACCTACGACAAAAGCTAGCTGCTTGCCTTAATTCACATTCATGCGCTTTTCACTAATGCCAACGCTTCAATACTGAACGAACCAACACTTCCGCCAGCGGATGAAGGCAACTTACTGCATGCAGTAGACCCACTTCAATCCCACAGTGGCAGCACTGACCAGACGTGAAATCTGTAATTAGGATTATTGAGCACGACCATTGGCGGTCTTTTAAAAGCGCACGAACATCGGTTGGGAAGGAACCATGACAGATATGCCGCCTAAAAAGCTTCAACAGATCAGCCATGGCCTCCCTTTGAGTCCTGTGGTTCACTGTCCATGTCTGCAGCTGTAGAAAAAGCCCGCTTCCGATCATATCGACGGCTCAGCAGAGCAGCTGACAGTTGCCGAATAAGTCAGTGGCGAACTGCCGCGAATGTCCTGTGCTGGTTCCGACGCTGTCATCGACGGGTTACTCACGAAGCTCTCACTGAGCGGAAAATATGCGTCAGCGCGCGTTTCTTCCGGCACGGGAAAGTAATTTGAGGCTCTGGGCTACCTGTCAACGGCGTCCGACACTACTGAATTTTTTACGCCAACTAGCACGCTGCCTTTCTGTTCTCCGAACAGGCTCATTATCTTTATAGTTTGCCTCGTTACGTTTTACCAGGTTACGCAAACCCTTTCTGTCGCTGGTCATGAATGCTAAATGCAAGCTTCTTGTCAGTACTTATTATAACTTTCTCAGTCTCTCCAACCGCGAACACCAAATTAACCGCGCACATGAAGAAAATTTAAACAGTGGTGTCCGTGTTTCGATGGTAGGCAAAACCCACGTGAAACTTTTTTGAGGAACAGACGTTTAGCTTGCCTAAAACAAATAATCCCAAACTACCTATACCCAATTTTCCCCGCGGGCCGGGCTGTAATATTTCCAGTTGTTATCTCGCCCCCTTCTATTTTTGGTAAAGGCGATCTGGTTCTGAGTACTCATGGATCTGCCTTCCGGCCTTCAAATCAGAAGCGTGATCGTTCTATTGTATGCTTTGTTCTCAGTGCCCTGAATTCCCCAAGAAATTTTTTAATCTTAATTTATTTCATTTAGGTTCATTTATTGTGCCCTTGAGCCTCTGTCGGTACTAAGCAAAGCGGAAGCATTCATCGCTGAAGGCTCTTTTTCTTCAAATTGGTCCTTTGCACTCAAAACCATTCTTAAAACAACACTCCTAACGAATCGGTCTACATCAGCGTGTACGTCTATTTGCCGAATTGATTCTTGAATGAACAGAGTTCACGTTGAACCACTGCCGTCCCTGGGGTAGTTCCTTTGGGTGGCGCGTGCGTCAGAAGAGGTTAGAGGGCCAGAATGAACAAAACCTTTCGCACGATCTCTGCGCAAACAGGTGGGAACGTCTAGACGTCCTTTGTCCATTAAATCGTGACTCGCAGAATTCGATCCAACCGAGAAGACGTATCTTGAACTTATCTATTGTTTTTTTTTTCAGGCACGCAGGAGGCTTTTGTTGTGGACCGTTACTGCTCATTGCCTTCTGTACGGCTCGCCGGGTGTGCCGAGTCTTCTCAGCGATGCTAGAAGATAGCTTCCCACTCACAGCTGGCGAACGCAAGCCGTCTCTACAAAGCGTGTAAAAAAACCTGGAAGGTAGTAATCCTGCTTCTCACTTCCTCAGCTGATTTCTAACTTATAAATAATTGGAGAAAACTCATTCTCAACGTAACGAAACCTTCCTAGCTATTTTGAAATAGGTATTCTTAGGGAGCGGTATTTTATCATTCGAGGTTTAAGCGAGTGTATAGAAAAGCACTGCAGCTTGCTTTCTTCAATCAGACTCGATATTTCAGCCTGGCCTTTGATAAAACTGATTTCTTTATTACTTATGTGTTGGTGAAGTCTTGCGAGAGTAAAACATACGCATCTCTTATTAAAACGCTATCTCGGGCTGACTCCTACACGATACCTTCAGTCGTTGTTGACGAGAAAGGAACCTAACTGCGTCTTTGTCGCCTCACATGATTTTTTTCTTTCTTGAATTCCGATCATAAAATCCTGCAAGGGGTCTATCAACAATATCTTCACTTTCGAAAGCAATACCAACTTGTTCCGCCGACGCCACGCCATTCTATACACTTCAAGTTTCAGTAGTTTCAGTGGTAGACTGTGGTGTGCGTGATGTCAGTGGCCGTTAAAGAATAACGAATGGTAGAAAATATTCCGGAGCATTACACTACAGCAGCCGTTTGTCACTGCCTCCTTTCGCCACTCATAATTCTCCTGATCACGGCGCGGTGCGGGTGTGCTCCTTGAACTAGGCGGTCGCAACGGCTTTGTTTTATTCATAGCTAAAATTCACACTTCATAATTCTTTAAATTATTATCTACCCCCTCCCCCCCCCCCCCCGCACTTTAAGATGGTTTTCCTCATAGCCGTTATGTTACGTTAAAAAAAGCTAACGTGTCATTTGACCTCTTCTGACATTTTTTTTTCGTCTTGGGTTATTTGAAACATTAGGCTCCGCGTTGCTTGGTCTGTGCGATGCGCGATGGACAGCGCAGGCATTTCCATTGTGCGCGAAAACACTCCACAAACGTACGTTCGGTAAGATGTAAAGTGAGCAACATTGAAATATAATCTGGGATTGCAAAAGTAGTCGTTGCTGTATTACAAGGCTACGACGTGTACTTCCCGTTGCGGAAAACCTAGAAGCATTCGTGAATTCTTTCTTGGAGTCACCATCCCTAACGTCTTCAGGGTCAACCTTTTGTGATCAAGAGATTCAAGCCGTCTTTACGATGGAGGTTATATTACTGTATTCGGTTTCACTCTGGGCTGCTTACCCTTGTATAACTAAAGGACATAACGAGCAATAAGGGACGGTGGTTACCGGTAGTTAGGACAATTTCAATCAGCGGCATAGTTGCGCTAATAACACAGTTTTCGGTAGAACCTCTCTTTACGCCAAACATCCTGAAAAAGTCAAAATATTTTCGCGTCCTCCAACCCCGAACTATGAATGAAGGGGACAACTCTGTCGCGCATGACGTGTTTTTCGTAGAAATACAACCACAACGTCCTGCACCTAAATAGCACACAGGCAAGGCTAATAAAGTTATGGCCCACTTTCGCTAATTGAAGCATTGGGTAAAAGCTTACCGCCCTGCGTGCGAATAACCATCACACCCACCGACTCCAGAGATCGGCACATGAGTGACTCGGAGAAGCGGGTGCTGAAATATAAAACACTGAATTAATTCCGCCGACTTCACCAATCAGCTTTTGTAGCTTACGCACACCTCTATCTTTGGATCATGGCTGTTTTATTTTTAGATACTACGAGATTTCCTAGTGGTTGGCCAGAAAGTAATGTATGAAAGCTCGGCACGTGCCTGCTTCCAAGGCTTTTTTTTTCCTCGCTCTCACATAGTAGCTTGACGACAACCGAATGCTTACCGGTAGCTCAGCGGTTGCTTTTTTTGGAGTGACTGTGGTTCTGCTTGATTAGCCCTGCATTATTTGCCCGGTCACGCGATCTGTTCGTGTCAGTTCTGTCTCCAACGCTGGCTGGTGACGATTCATTATTGAGAATCGAGCCATCGCTCGTCGGTCGACGCCACCGCAGTCCACAGCTTCTCTACTCGGTACCCCTGTTTCGTTCCCATTCTGTTTACTTTTCTTTTCTCTGCTGGGAATAACAGCGCTGAGACGAGGGACAAAGAAAGAAGAAGACAACAGGACCGGCGCTCCGTTTTATTGAAGTTTTTTTGTTTTCTCTGTTGGCTTCGCCGTAGAAATAAGAGATAGATGAAGCAAAGAAGAACAGGCCTTTGCCGTCTCGATCACTGCTTGAGGTTTCGCCACTAGCCAATAGATCACGTGCCACCACAGCCCGTTGTTGCCCGCTGTCGGCGCACGACTGATTGCCGTGCTTCTACTCTCTCTCTTTACTGCTCATTTGTTGCTTTCGGCGCGCTGAGCTTTCTGGATCCAGAACTTTTGTGCTTGTGGTGTGGGTCGAACAAGTTCGCCGGCTAGGTGAGTGCCGGACGGGTCGGCCGTATTGCGCTGCGGAGCGCAAAGCTTGTCCGGAGGTTGTGAATTACGGGCGATGATTCAATGAGCGGCATTAAGGAGCAATATTGTGATGATCAAACAGGACGAGAGGTTTTGCAAATAATCCGCACTTGTGCGTTTTTACGGAGGCAAAACGCTGAGGCACCTGTGTGCTGTGCGATGTCAGTGCACGTTAAAGATCCCCAGGTGGTAGAAATTATTCCGGAGACCTCCACTACGGCACCTCTCTGTTCCTTTCTTCTTTCACTCCCTCCTTTATCCCTTCCCTTACGGCGCGGTTCAGGTGTCCAACGATATATGATACAGATACTGCGCCATTTCCTTCCCCAAAAAACCAATTATTATTATTATTATTATCAGAAAAAAGCAGGTTTCACTGAAAGTACCTATTGATGCCCCTTAAGGTTTCTTTACGGAAAAACTAGTTAATTTGGCCCCGATTGTCACTACACCTCAGTTTTCCAGAGTCAAGGACGAATTTGGCGTTATTCCAAAATCTTAGGAATAACCAAGCAGCTTATGTCTTTATGTTTACATCACCAAGTGAGGTAGCCAGTGGAATGAACAAACGTTTGTCAAGTGCAAGATTGTTTGTTTTCTTGTCTTGGAAAACTTGCTTTTCAAATATTCTGTTCTACACAAGTACGATGCCTGGTACACGTGTATAAAAAACCAAATGAGAAATATAGAAAGGCATTTACCCTTCCACTTTGACATTAAGGGAAACTTTCGTCAAAGTGTTAGTGTTTAATCCTCTAGTTGGTCGCGATGTTTCACAGCACCTATCTCACAAACGATTTCTATGCGAAGTTTTTTGGACCTGGTTTCTGGGTTGATCACCTACTGCATAGTGGATCTCTTCTCCCTTAATAACAACTCTACCCCTTTCTGTATCTTACAGAAAAGCGCGGTGCGACAGCCTTTGTTTCATGTTGCTTAGGGAATGCATGTGCATTGTCCTCAGCATGTAACGGCACCGACTGCATTTATGAAGAAATTCCTATAAAATACGCAAGCACATATCTACCGCTTATTTTCTACTCATATAAACTTAAGCACTGTTAGTCACAATGCTGGAAAAAAAATAAATACTTCTCAGAGCTTTCCAGCATTCGTAAGATCCTTCTTATTGCACCCTGTAGGCTGGGGCGCGACAAACAAAATCGCTATTAGTAAAGATAGTCCATTTCTCGTTATTTGATATTAGCTATCATCGGGTGGCTATTCTCGCGTGCGAAAAAAATATAGTAGAATATAAAGCAGCAATTCACAAAAGAACATTTTTTTTTTAATTTTGGGCCATGGAAAGTTTAAAAGAAATCCCACTTCCTGTGGTCCCGGAGCATCGTGGATTCCGCGACTCTCTGTCGACAAAGCACCGCCTGCTTAGAATCATCGTGGACAGCAGAGAGTCAAAGCTTCTGCTGGTCGCACAGTCTTATTTCTTTCACCAAAGGCTGAAGAAAGATAAATTTTAAGGCTGCTTTTCTACGCTCTAAGTTTTTCTGCAATTGCTCTAGGTCATTCCTTCAGCAGTTCTTAGAGAGTGACAGCAGAAAATTTCTCTTTGCTTTGAATGAATCCTACGGCGCCGAGGAGTGCCATGAAGCTCTTGAATTTTTTATGCATGCAAATAAATGATTTTGAAGGCTGTTTTTCAAGAAGAATTTCCACGTCAGTTTGCGTGCTTGAGTTTCATTCTCATGGGTACGCGGGGCACGAAAAAAATGTAAAAGCTTTCTTCCACAGAGCCGGGCTTTTTTAGCCTGCTGATTAAAAAAGCTTGAGAATTTTTTCTGAAATGTTCAGCTCCCGAAGACCAGTTTCAGGCAGTGTGAATTTTAATTTCTTACTATCTCTACTAGATACATGGAAACACACTGCAGTTCTGATATGTGTATAAACAATTTCATAATTTTGTCAACTTCGTTGCATCTGAGGCACAAGTAAGGTAATTACCGTGTCCCCGAAAAATTTTTGGCCAGCAGAATTTAAGGTGTTTATTTGAAAGCTGCAAAAAATTAAGTAAAATGTCACTCCTTCAGATTAGGCAAGCAACTGCACCCATATTGAAAACTATTTATGAAAATTTTTCAGTTCCGGTATCCTTTCCGAAAACACCATATTGCGAAGTAGCGACAATTAGAATTTTGTTCATTTTGTGGAGCTAGTCTGAGTTGCGTGAAATACCAAACGAGAGCTCTGAAGCAGAAAAAAAATTATCCAACACACCTCTTCCTATTTTCCCTGCAACATCTGCTAGAAAATAAAAGACAACAAATTGTTCTACGCTGTGTGGAAGTCGCACGTCTGCACAGCACCTGTGTAGCTTCACAGCTTGCTCACAATGACGCGAAACATACGAGTATTTACCACTAAGCGCTTGCGGCTGCGGACATATTGCATAAAATTTTGTATCCGTACTTCTTGCAGTATTGAATACACGACGTACAAACGGGATGTCCTAAATTCAGGGCAATGGGCTATAAAGGCTGTAAGAAGCAGAGATAAAATTTCAGAACACTTGACTCATGGCGAAAAAGGGATACTTTGAGATTTTAGACAAGCCCAATTTCCGGCTGTAACTTTTTTTTTAAGACAATTTTTTTTTCATATATTGTTACATTCCCATATATCAATCAATCCGCAAAGCTACTCCCGGAAGGCTTGCATTTTTCGCAATCAGCATTTCTGCTAAGGTCTAGAGTATTCCACTTTTGTTTTCTATGGCAGCTTCAAGTACACGATGCGAACGATCGACAAACTTTCTTTTTAAAAGAAAGATTGTTCTAAGCGTCGTTAGAGTGGGTCACTGCCTTGAATATTTTTACAACAGGTCCTCACAATAATCCACAGTTGCCTCTCAATTAAAATTGATTTCTGGGAATCTCGGACATGTGCGAAGCTTCAATTTTTGCAGATATTTCCGGTGTTGCAGAAAACAAGACATTTGATGCAACATTGCATGCGACGATTCGTGGAATACGTTATATTTATGCTTTATTAGAAAAGTGAGCGTTCGATTTTGAAACTTAGAGTGTCCTAATTTTATGCAGTGTTGTTGCCGTAAACACGATAAGGAAAGTATTTCTAGTTTCATCAATGTCCAAACATATGGCTGACAAAGAGTTTTGACGTCGCTAACACCGACGCCAAAAACGCTCCAAAAAGCGTGGATGGAGCTTGACTGCTTATACCATAGTTTCCTGTATTTACAATAGATGTCAGACAACCCGCTTTCCAAAGGGATCATTGCGGACAACTCGTTCACCGGTCATCCGCAATGTGGCGCGCGATGGCGGGCTTCCCGCGTCGAGTCACTCGACCCGCGCCGCCAAGCGGCGCTTCCTGTAACCTTCGCTATGTGACATAATCTGGCGTGACACAACTTGACATCCTTAGCAGAGATAGCCAGAAATGCTAGCGATAGGGTTGGGCCGCATAAAGAGCCGGAAACGGGTTGGAGCTACCTTCTTTTGATGTTTTGAAAGGCGTTGTAAACGCAGGAGGTGTGGCTATTACCAGCCGAACGGAAACTTGAAAACGTGTTTTGAAAACTTCTAAACATGGTCCGCTGGGTGTTTTTTGAATGCCACGGGCCTGTAGTTGTACACTCAAAATCGCGGTGCCTTTTCTCTCCCACTGACGTGCGGACTTTCACTCATCGTTCATGCTTCTAATGATGGCAAAGCATTTTAACAATGCCTAGCTATTTTTTTTAATAGAAACACACCGCGTATTACACACAAAATTGGGCAGAGTTTGTGGACATGCGAGGATGAAGGCCACCAACTCTAAAACTCTGGATTTTGCTGAAATTTGTGTTCGCTTATCGACCATGGTGGAAATAAAGATGTGAATGAACTTTCAAATGAGTAAGTCCAGAATCAAAATCGAGCAACACGAAAAGCGTTTTCTTTATTTATGGCAAGCACAATTCGTACAAAATAAAACACACTTTGATACCAAGACATCTGTAATGTATGCATTTGTTCATTAATGATCAAGACAAACTCTTGTGCTTTATGTCGGAGTACAGCAACATCGTATGGGCAAGTCAGTCTAACAATTGCCATTATAGATGCTCCAGCTATTCACATGCGGCTCCTTGTATATATGTCTCATATGTACACATTTCGCACATCTTGTAAGGCTTCTCAATATAGTAAATAGATACGCGCCTTAGGCACTTCATAGAAATCACAATCATTTCAATAAAATATGCCCTCAACAGTACCAAAGTAGGCGCATATAGTGGCAAATGGTATCTGCATACATTCAGGTTTTATGACGATGTTCTATAGGCACTCAGGATCGCAGGGAATGCGGGTTCAGACTAGGTCATAATTAGGCATGTACTGGTGAAAAAAAAAACGGAAGTTTCGCATATTTTCAGCGACAAAGAATACCTTCTCCGTTCCTTAAATAAAGCAATGCAAACAGGCCGTCGCCTACACTGGGGCTAGTTTTTTGCAGCCATCAGCTTGATCCAAAAATTCACAAAAATTCCGACAGCCTCCTTCAACGTGAGGTTATCGATCGGGAGAGAAGCTTAGAGTAACAATATTTGTTACAGTAATGAACCGAAATGTTCATATTAATTGCTCCTGATGTCACTTTTGTGCGCAATTATTTTTATTCTATGCATGCTAGTTTTCATTGTTCGGAAGCAAGTAAAGAAAGTTAACTGTACTTTGCCCTTTTATGCGTCTAATCAGGGCTGTTTATAAAAAAAAAACGTTTTCTTAAAAAGTTAACTATATCTTATAAATGTTTGACTAGAGTTAAAAACACACACTGCAAAGTTCTTGGCTAATTTGTATTCTCAAGTTCATTAAGGCGATTACGCATTTTGAACTGACCGGTACGCTTTAATGCCCCTTAATGCAACTATAGACGCCTGACTGACCAAGGGCATACAAAACTGACTTAGGGTTCAGCACTTCAACAGTAATGCCGCTGCAGCAAACAGGACAAAACATTTATCCACCTTAAAGTGACAAGATTTCGAAAGATAAAGGCCAGATAAAAAGTTCACAAAACTGGTGCATGCATCAATAAAAAAATACAACTTCTTTCACAAACCTTTCCCGCACGATTCTTGCGTCTTTCACGGTTGTTCTTGAACGTACAAAAGCAATGAGCTAGGGCCCGTGTGTGCGGCTGCCAAAGAAAATGGCGCAAACCACCAAGATGAGAAATAATTTTCACAAATGTATTGGCAGATGTATTGACAGCTATTAAAATTGAGCATTTCGATAAGTTACGCCACTACGCTTATCACAAGTAGCGCGTGGAGACAATACACTTGTCGGTTCGTCAGCACGTGGGTCCGGACCTCAGGGCACCGATGTTCTCATAGATGGGCTCGTCTGAAATCGCAGCAAGAGAGCAAAGGTGAGTATTCATTGTCGCTGAAAGCTTTCAAGCGTATCCAGGAAAAGTCATCAGCTCATAAAAAGAGATGCCGAATATAATGTTTATTTTATTCGAACGCTGCTACTGATACAGGCTAATACTTAAAGCGGCAAAATATTCTAAATATTTTTATTTGGTACGGATAAGCTGAGAAGTGAGTTAGCCACTATTGTTGCTCGGCACGACTAACGCCCACGCAACACCGGAGAAACGCTAGCCAGAATCCGTCTAGGAGAATACATATACAAATACAAATTGTGGTAAATACAAATCTAATTTATCCATTAGGTGATTTTTTATTCCAATAGCAAGCAATGGAGAGTGCACGCCATTAAAAAGCTACAAACAGCTCAGAGCTTACACAGGAACTCTTCATATATAGGCCAATTGTAAAACGAGCTTTTCAGATGGGACCGTCCCTGAAATACATTGTAAATAATGTCCCATATTCACTTTTTTCTAAACGTAACACTGCTTTCCCAGAACTTCGTTTCACGTCTATATTCAGTTTTTCGTTTCATCTTGTTCTGATTTCAAAGAAGACATCTTAACCCCATGCTATTATATTTCCTGCTGCTGCTTTCTTTAAATAAGTACTGAAGACCCGCTTGTGGACTTCTCATCTGCTTCGAGGACGTGACTGTTGTATCACTGGCAAGAATGAACGCATTTTTTGCAGTTTTTAGGTAGTATTTGTAGGCAAGAAGTTATATATTCAGATCGATCATTAGATCTATTGCGCTTTCCAAGTCTTCAGTGACTTCATTTTAGACGGTGTAAGTTTCGCGCCTAGTAGCACTGAAGACAGCACTTATGAAATTTGGTGCGGTGTTCCTTTTTGATAATAGGTTGTTGAACCTTAAATGAACAGCAAGTTCATCACAAAAATTGTTTTCATGAAATATTGTCAAATACAGCCAAACACATGACATGAGCGCGAAGGCATCTGGCATGGACTTCACCAATGGTACGCAAGACACTACACATTAAGGCCCAAGCCTACGCGGCGTCCAAGTGGGATAAAAGGGATAACAATATACCGTATATGTTTCTGTGAATTATCAGTTAATACATTTTTAATTTAGTTAATACATGTTAAGCAGTCTAAAACTTGCTTACATTTTCCTATAGTGTATTAATTGAAATCTGCATGAAATCAATTTTAAATGAAAATTCAATAAAGGAGGATAACTCAAAGGAGACGATAAAATATGCGCTGGTGGAAAAGCACACAGTATTTAGGATACGATGCAATCCCGCTTTACCATATTTTTCCCACATGCTTGTGACACCTGTCTGATGCTTTGTTAGAACAGTTCTCTGCTTAATAAAAAAAACACTACTAAAGCAAACAAAGGCCGAAATGGCATCCTGCAGCTAGAGTAATACCTGTGCTACACGGGCGTTTCGAATGCCTTTCAAACGAATGTCAATCGAGTCGACTGCCAAACCTGCGCTGCTACACGACGTTTTTGAACGGCATTCGGTTCACATGACAACGAGTCGACGGAGCTCCGCGGAGACATTCGAGATTTTAAAATGCCTTTGAGGCGAAAGCGCGACTACTCTCTACCTCAGCGTCTTCGCGCCATAGGTGGCAGCATAAGTTTTGAAGAGCAAATACGTTCGTTAAACGATGAAATTCTAAATACTATTTATATACACTACACAGATCTTTTCCAGAAGTTTTCTCAGCAAGCAAATATTTACCGCATACTTTGGAACCAATCCTAGGAAAGAAAGGCAGCCTTTTTGGCCCGGTGCCAGTTTTTTTCACTTTGTGCTGTTGGTTTTGCTGCGTTGTCTTTTTATTTTGTGTGCGTGCGCGTCTGTGCGTCTATGTGTACATTTTAAGTGAGCTTTTTTTTATTCAGTGAAGTTTATTGCACTTTTTCATTTTTTTTCGGCACACGCAGGAGATGGAGCCCAATGCAGCCAACAGACCGCACACGAAAAATGGAAGGGCTATGGGCTTGGGCCTCTGTTAGAACAGATGCGTTTAGTAATGAATAAATAGTAAAATTTATTAGAAATGATATATAACTTTTAAAAGCAGCAATTTTATAGCGGACTAACTATACAAATTAATTGTTGCTGCTATATTTGTTTAAAACAAAACTTGATGGCAGCAGCGCCCCTGTAGCTTGGCGGCAGAATACTGAAGCTTTCGAATGCTTTTGGAATAGACGTGTAGCACCATGCGGGTCCGTCCAGTCCGAATGCCATTCGATGTTTCGAATGCCGTTCGACTCGAATGTCATTTCAACGTACCCGTGTATAACAGGTATAAGTTGCACTGAAAAAGTTTCGATCAGCATATGCGGCAACACGACTTCTGAAAACAAATGATGTATGGATAACTAAAGTACCACATTTATTATCTCTTAACATCGGCAACACCACTTTTGTCTTGGAAATTATAAAACACGCAATAAAATTCTTATTGTTTCTTTTTTCAAGTGAGCATACCGTGTATTTTTTTCCCAGTCATCTCGTCGATGACAGCAGCAACACAGTGGTAGAGGTAAGTGTATTGCTTCTGAAAACAGAAATATTTGAATGAGAAACATAACATCTCATTTCCGTAAAACAGCAGGACATATCGACAGATGTCATTAAGAGTGAACTAGCAAAAACCTCTTAAAAGCTACTTCCAAACGAGATTCAAACGGACTGAGCGATGAGCGTGTAAACGAAAAAGATCGTCATATTCAAGGCACAGCTGCAAGCTAACCTCATCACCTGAGCAGAACAGTGGCAGAAAAAGCCCATCGTTATGTCACATTGATCAAAATCGTGTCATGCGTTCAGGAAGCTATTTCCCGCACGTTACTTTGTTAGGCTAGGTTTCACGGGCAGATCCCTTCAGTATCGAAGTCCAGCTGCGAACTTCTTTTATTTAAAAAAGTGTCAGACTGAACTCACGTGCGTAATGACAGCACAATGGTCACAAACTGGTCCCGAATAATACCGATATATTGTTCACTCAGGACCAAAGAACACCATGAAGTCAGCAGAAGAATGCCGTACTGTAAAGCTGAGGAATGCACTACTAAGCAAACCTACGCTTATAGAGATGACATTCCTTGATCGTACCCAATTAGTGTGCATTGAGAAGTTCGATTAAATGCTTCTAATTGTCGCTTACAACTGCTGTATGCATGTGCGCAGTCGACAAAGTACAGACGTAGAGGCCAGCCCTTTTTCCCCGTTTTCCTTGCGTGAGATGTTCCAGTGTTTTTTGTTGTTGTTCTACGACACCAATATCAACATAATGTTGGTCTGTTAAAAGTGAGAAAGCGTGATTGTTATTGAGTACCGCGTTGACCAGCGTATTATTTTCTGCAAATTTTTATGCTATATGAGCCCGCCAAAGTTATTTTATTTAGTAAGCTAATAATCTGGTATGGTAGGACACACAACCTTTATAATTTAACTCTGTTATGAATAGGAAGCAATGCGTGCATAATGTGGCAGAACATAGCTAGCTGCTAAATTGAATTTTGTTCAACAACAGTTCCTGGATTCCAGTAAGTGTTCCCCAGTTATGGATTTAAACTTCTATGGCAACTAGTGACCAAAGCCTGGAGCTCGGTTTCATAATAACGGCTTACCTCTGCAACCTAGTTCTATGGTAAGCAAGACCCACAATAAAAAGCTCTATTCTTCTGGGAACTAGCAGTGGCCCTTATATTGTAATAAAATTCTTTCCATATAAGCAAATTACGTGCGCAATAAAATGACCGCTACACACTGCGCACGCCTGTTTCCTTTTAGGTCATTTTGCTTTTGCAGAACTTTAATTTTTTTCGAACTTTTTCTGGAGCCAGTGTAAGCGTAATGGAATCTAAGGTTGAACGAGTCCTCCTCTTCCCAGGTAGTAGTGTCATGTCGAAAAGAAAAGGAATGCCGACCAACGGCTTATGGTGAAATGTTAGAAGTTGCTTCCCCACGGAATCTTTGTTCACGGAACAAGCTACTGTACGGGAACAGAAAACGTGTACTATTTTAAAAACCTTTGGCAGGAGTTACTTTTCAAATCAAAAAGGCTTCCATGTGAAAGCATAAATATCGAACATATTAGCATCAAGCTTCTCGACATGTGTAAGCGCAGCGTACAAACTCGGCATTGTCATGAAGCTAAAGAGCAGATGTTAGCTGACGGGCGTTGAATGGTTTTCAGAAATCAGGAGAACAAACTTCTTTTCAACTAACTCCAAAAGCGTCTTCTTTTCATCTTCTTTTCAATACGCATCTCCAATAAACATTTATTGCTTATTGGAGATGCTTATTGGATTATTGGATCTCTCCAGCGGATTTTCGCACATTTCTCAGCACAAAATATACTGGCAGGCTAATTAATATTTCATGTTATCCACTCCCGAACTCCAATAGACCACCCGTTTTATACTCTATAAGTGGCATGCAGTGGCCGAAGTGATTCCTTTCATTCCTTCGGCTCGAATAAAATAAGCTGTAAATATTAACTTTTTTTATTAGCGGCGCTAAAGAAGTTTTAAAAAAACTAAGGAGCGGTGGTGCTCGGAAGGCGCCGCCTCTAGTCTCTCCAGATAAACAACATGCGGCGCACACCGACTATTCATGATTATTCCACAGGCTCTGTCGGAAAATGTGATACGTGCACCACCTAAAACACAAGTGAGCCACTGACCTCGTTCTGGACCATGCAGCGCCTGCATTCGCGCAGGTCCAGGATCAGGTGAAATATGTCAATGTCGTCCTCGATCTCGAGTTTCTGCAAGCACATATCCAGGGCAATGAATGTGCCCGTCCTTCCCACTCCGGCGCTGCAAAATGAGGGAGAGACACAGTTTAGAACAGTAGTGTTAGTATTATTTTGAGGGAGCGTTGTCTCCTGGAATGGATGCAAGAGTGAATGGCACGCAGTTTACACTTGCGGAAACAGCGATGGTTTTTTTCCGCCTTTGCCCGAAACTGTTTGTTTATTCGCAGGCCACATCTCAATATCAAGCTTTGCCGGATTGCTCGGCGGCCAAGGGTTGCCAGAATACGATTCCGACATTAAAGTTCCCCAGCGGTGGCAGACCGCGCGTAATTTTCGTGTAGATTATGAATATATGACTATATTTTTTGCACAAATAATGCCAAAAAAGAGGCCGCACCACGAATTCTCTCTTCTGTCTTGAAGAAAAATTAACTTCCTTAAAATTAGAAGGATGAAGTTGACTAGGAAGGGTGGTTAGTGCAAAACATACATGAAGCAGCATGTAATTCTCTAGTGACATTTGCTTTACACATGATGTACGAATGAATACTATTTGTTTATGTGTAACAAGGAAGCACGCAATGCTTGAGTGCTTTGCTTCAGGTGATGAAGTTGTCTGTCTCATTGACACACGTAACAGTACAACCAAACATCTGACGTGGAGGAACACAATTTCCAATTTGCTGCACTTCGAGATAGCGAATTATATATATATATATATATATATATATATATATATATATATATATATATATATATATATATATATATATATATATATATATATATATGTGCAAAGTTGAGAAACGCTTCATTTAGCAATAGATTTATTTTGAGTCGACGTTTCGGACAAAGCCTGTCCTTTCTCAAGACTGAAGTAACAGCGATCTTCTTCCTCATCTTAAGGAGTTGGCATTGGCACACATCTACGACACATGAACAAAACAACAAGCAAATGCATGCTGGAAAGAAGATGGCAGAAAAGAAAAAATACTAGAAAAGAAAGAAAGGAGGAAAACAGGGAAAAAGAAAAACGCGCTGTCCCCCGCCGCCCACCGAGGAGCCGCGGGGAGCCGGCCCCGGGAAAAAAAAATAAAAAGAAAAACGAGGAGCGGGTGGGGATAGTAGCCCCTCATCAAGGCGGCAACAGAGCGGGGGCGAGTAAGTTTCACAGAAACAGACGCTTGGGGAATCGTCCAACAGATTAAAATTAGAGATGCGTGCCCTAGGGTGCCCCGGCATTAAATAGTAAAGAAATAAACAGAATAAAATGCAGAAAGGGCAGGAGACTTCCGTCACCTGGAACCTCTTCGGCACCCAGAGTCAAGGCCAAATCAGCGGGGTGCTTTGCTTAACTAGGCACACGTGCACTGCGCATGAAAACACACAGACACACACAAAAGAAAAAGAAAAAAGGCCGCAAAACATCCGAGTTTTTCTTTTTTTTCCCCGGGCCGACTCCCCGCGGCTCCTCCGTGGACAGCGGGGAAGAGCGCGTTTTTCTTTTTCCCTGTTTTTTCTCTCTTTCTTTCTTTTCTAGTACATTTTCTTTTGTGCCCATCTTTCCAGCTTACGTTTTCTTGTTGTTTTGTTCATGTGTGGTACATGTGTGCCAATGCCAACTTCTTAAGAAGAGGAGGAAGAGCGCACTTCAGTCTTGAGAAATGACAGGCTCTTTCCGAAACGTCGGCTCAAAATGAATCTATAGCTAAATGGAGCTTTTCTCAACTTTGAATTTTACCTCTGGCAACCAAATACGTTTATCTTTCTATACTATATATATATTAACTTCAAAATTCACTTCCACGTGGCAGAACAATTGCTAATGAAAATAGACGGTGCAATATCTACGACTGCGGAATAAATACTTTGAGAATTGACGCAGGCTTAGGGGGCGAAAGCAAATGGAAAAATTTTCAGCGGGGTGATAAGGCCAAATAAACAATGTTGGAAAGCATTCACATCCCCTTAGTTCTCTATTGTGTAAGTAGATATTGTGCACTGGCTCTGGTTCTTCACTCCTGCTCATGTGTTACATTTAGAGCCAAATCTTTCACCAGTTGGAATGATTGCACGGCCGAGGAATAAATGTGAAGGAAAGGAGGACACGATAACATTTTGGTCTCCACTCATGCGACATAATTGAAGGTATGTTCCTGTTGGTGCAAGGGTCATAGAGACCTGTCTTTTGCCATAGTCAGCTCATAAATACAAAGCCAAGTACCTGTGCCCAACCGACCATGAACTATGTTTTTGGTTGTGCCAGTTAAAAAGAACCGATGGCCGATCATATCCGTCAGCTAATAAAGTAAGAGTCCTGCATTTCTTTTTTCGTGACGTGTACTGACCGTGGGATAGCCTTTCTTATCCGACCCTGGGGTTACATACATAGTTGGTCCTGGTTAATATAACTGTACTCTTAATGTGATCGCTGTTCTGTTTATCAGCAGGAATATACACTTCAGGATATTTTACAGCTGGCTTAATGACTTCTGTGATCGTATATGACGAATAAAAGGCTATACAATCTGCATCCTAAACTAACATCACGGAGCGAATGGAGCCGTAGGAACGAATGGAAGAATGCAGCCTGGGATGCAGCGATGCAAAACGCTCAGCACCGATTTAATCAGCGAGAGGTGACGTACGTAAATGTGACAGAGCCATTTTTGTCAAAGGCCCGCCTCAGGATATCGATCATCATTAGCTGAGAAAATGGGAGACAATGGAGGTCTTACTGGCGTTCTTGGACGACATTTTCTTCTTCAAATTTGAGTGCCTACAAGAATTTCCTGTTGATGATTATTTCATTCAGTCTGGTGCCGTGATGCGGCTTCTTTGGTAACATTCATTGGCTTTTCGATAACTTACATTAGTTCATCTTAGTGCTTGCTTTATTGTTCATCTTCATCTGAGGACCGTTATTCACGGTGTCAGCGGGCCGTACAGCTAGTAATACACACATATATTACTGTGGCATTTCTGACTCCATCAGTAGTGTCCTGTAGACGGAAGCAAAATCCAGCTGTTATAAGGCCCAATCTATGTCAGTGACAAAGCCGCAAGAGCTAGTGGAAGAAACCCTGGCATGAACAGGATTAAACGCTCAGCAGGGATTCAAACAGCGAGACTTGTCGTGCATAGGTGTGACACAACCCTTGTTATCAAGTGTCACGTGAGAGAAAGTGAAAGAATGAAGTTTTTACTGGCGCTCATAGAGAACCGGCGTTTTTTGACCGGTTTAGTGGCCGTCGTAGGTTATGAAGATTTGCTGGCCAGAAGCTACAGTCGGTTGAATGTTCGCAAGAGCGGCCATAGTAGAAGCCTACAGTAATGCCGTGTATACCTTATTTATCTTCTTTTATATTTTTAATTACCGGATTCCTCTTGTATTTCCACACGATGTTTCTTAGCTTTCCTGACTTTGACTTCTTATGGACACGCTTAGGTCATTCCCTTCGACCGAGCTTTTATTCAAGAGATAGACATCACCCAGTTGAACATCCGCGCCGTATGCTCACACCTAGGTCGCCGCTTTCGAATTCAAGTTTTATATTCAAGTTGAGTTGAGTTGAGTGGTTGTAAACTACCAGTGGGATTAGCCTTGCAGTTGCTGCCGGCAATTGCTCCACCGTAGCGACACTTAAATAGAAATCACAGAAACACTGTCCGCCAAAACCCAAATAGACACTCCTGAGGTCACCATGTGGAGGCCAAATCCGTGTCCTGCAGGTAAAGTAGAATAAGGCGAGAAGCATCCCTTCTACTCGACTGGCTCCCGCGCGGAAAAACAATGTCCTGAAGAGAACTGTGAGGAACTCCTGCCTTCTTGAGGGATCCGAATAACACAGCCCGTTCCGCGTTGTACAAAGTACAGCACAAGAGGTAATGTTCTATGTCACCACACACACCACACGTTGAACACAATGGTGACAACGCTAGGCCAGTCTTATACATCCACGCCGGCGTACGAGTAGAATCCGTGCGAACGCGGTGCAGCAAAGTAGCTTGGTACCTTTTGAGACCATTGGTCACACATGGCTGATGAGGAGAGCTCCACAAAGAATTGAAGTGGCATAACACCACATCTCTGAACATTTGCTTGACTTCATGAGGGACTCCATGTACTGGAATCCCGGAGAGAGCTGTATGGGCGAGGTTGTCTGCTATCTCGTTGCCTAAGACACCTATGTGCGAGGGCACCCATTGAAAACGTATAGAGAAGCCTTTGCTATGTAGATTCTGCACCAAACGTAGGGATCTAAGACTCAAGGCATCAGTGGGGAACACGTACTCTAACCTTTGAAGGGCAGATTTTGAATCCGTAATTATGACAGTAGGTTGAGGCGTACAACACCGTAGCTTCTTTAGAGCTGCATCAATGGCAACGCTTTCGGCCATTGTGGAGGACACGACTTTAGTAAAACGAACAGACCAATCATACTTCAAAGACGGAATATGAAAAGCAGCTGCACTAGATCCTCTGACCTTGTCCACAGAGCCGTCTGTAAAAATTTGAAGATGACTGGCATATTCGGTCTCAAGATGTTCCAGTACGAACGAACGCATTGCCGCTAAAGGAGAATTCCGCTTAGCGCGAACGTGGGAATTGTCAAGGAACAATCGAGGCTCGGAAAGGACCAAGGTGGCTTCAACGTCTTAGGTCGATCTCGAAGGTCGAGACCCAGAGAACGAAGAGTATTTAAAGCCAAGTACGCCCGGGACTCAGATCTCTTTCGAAGGCGCTGTAGAAGCGCTCTCCCGGCAACAGTCTCTCTGAGGCGGCCAATTTGCAGCAAAAGTCTTTGTGAAGCGGCTAGCCGAAGATGTTTCGATTGAGACTCATACAGTACTGGATTGTTTGGAGCAGCCTACGGAACGCCGAGAGCCCTCCTTAGTCCCATTCTGTGCAAAACCTCAAGGCGTTCTAGCTGCGATACCGAGGGGGAAATTAAAGGGAGCTGGTACATTATGCGACTTGTCACCAGGGCATCGTGAAGCCTGATCATTGAAGCAGGATGGTTTCCCCATTGCTCACTAGCAACTCTACGAAGCACATTGAGACGCGAAGATAGTGAAGCCACAATCGAGTCCACAGCTCGTCGCCACTGTAGACGTGAGTCAATAGTGACGCCCAAAAAACGTATGTGGTTAACCTGACGAAGGCAAGACTGATCAAGGTCTATGCTCAGCCGCGCATACCGTCGTCTCCTACCTGGAAACAGGACGAAGCCAGATTTTTCCACCGAGAGAGTCAACCAAACACCTTGAAGGTAACTTTTAACTGAAAGCACGGCCTGTCGCGCTATAGAGCTAAGCGTTTGTGTTGATATCCGGTTAACCAAAGACAAATTTCGTCTGCTTATATCGACATATGGACATGCCTACAATGTTTTTGCACTTTTATATTCAAATCTTTATATTCAAAAGTTTTATATTCAAATCTTTCAATCGTCTACAATTAGGAGAGACAGAAAAAATCCGGCAGACATGTCTGTTTCAGAAGAGCGAGCACCTTTATAACCTTGGAACTAAGCAGATAAGATAAGCGAAAAAATACGAACCAATCTTTCTAGGGCATTGCACCTAGCATCCGGAGTGACGGATTGATAAGTTCGCCGAGCGTCCAACAGGAAAACGATTGCCGAAATCCGTTTTGGAATAAAATGTTCCCGCTACTAACGCTCATAAAGATACATATTTGAAACTTCTACCTTATAAGTGATTGTTTGGACGGGCCACCACACATACAGTGTCGTCAAGACGGCATCCTTCAAATGCTGTGTGTAATTCAGACGTGTGAATTATATCCAATGAACGGCACTCCACGTGAGTTCAACTGAAGTTGTTGCAACCGAACAGCAGTTTAGACCCGAAAGAAAATTTCAACAAAAAGCACAAAGCTGAAATAAAGAATGTTTTCCAAAAATTCACCGTTAAGCTTGCGTAAAGGAGGCACTTTTCCCTTGTTCTGTGCTGAACGAACACTGCTGCATTAATATAATAGTGAATCCACTGATGTAAAACGTAACAAATATAGAGCTTCACAACATACTGTGGCAAAAGCCAGTTTTAAAATATGCAGCATTCAACAAAGTTATAGCGATGGTAAAAGAGTTCATGTCAGATTTGCACCGTCAAATGTTCACAGCCTGAGCCCAAGAACAAATGTCATTGAAACAACAACTTAAGCTGAAAACGTTCTATGGATCGCGGTATCTTAAATGTGAACGCAAAAGGGAAAAGGGAACGCATACACGCATGACTGTACTTGAAATAAGCGCACTGGAACCGACGTATGATTTCCTTCATTCTAAAGGACAGATCGTCCCAATATGTCCTGCGACATGCTGGGCTGAAAAGCACAGCTCATTTTTTGTTCCACTAAAGAAACAGAAAAAAAGTTGAAGGAATGGACTATTTGTCGATATTGTAGCTGCGGCCTCGCACTGGGTGCAATGTTTTATCGAACAGACATCGGTCTCTCTATCGATACCCGTTTCGCCTCGGCACCGCAGGCGACTCGCTCACGATAGCGCTTAGAAATTCATGCTTGAAGGGTGTCGTGCCTGCATACGCCTTGCAGGATTTTGACAACATCCCGCCCTCGTGCGTAGAACACACGGGCAAAAACGTTACGGCCTCCCACTCTTGATTGATCGGTGTTCTCAGTTAAACAATAAAAAAAGCCATATTGCAAGGACAGATATGTTCCCACTGAGTGTTACATACGCACGCATGTTTTGAACAAAAAGATATTGCCACTCTCTTTGCGTCAATATTTAAATCGCGCTGCTTTGCACCGCGCTATTTTGAGTGCGTAAGAGTTTGCGGTCTCATCTGTTGACGCCCGGGCGAGGCGGACCCGCCGCGCCGCTGCTGTTTCTCGCTTTTCCACACACTTCCCGGCCACCACGTCACCGCTCGCGGCGTACACAGATATGGTTAGAAAAGAGCATAAATCGATGCTGTCTGTGTGCCATAACCGTATGCATGCTTACGTACGTAAACGCAGGCACATTCTCTCTTTAGTTCAGCGTATTTTTACAGACTCGCGACGAAACGCCCACCCTAGTGGCGAAATCGGCTGGTCAGGACGGGAACTAGTACTGTCAACAAAACTGGCGCTCCTCTTCAGCCTAGTAGCAGCAGAATATTCACTCTAAATAAAAAATAAAGCAAATTTATACTTTTGTTTATAGGTGAGGTGAGACGAAGCGATGTACCGGTGTCCGATTTATGGCCACTGAACGGGCTGAAAAATCCCGCAACGACGAATTCATTCCGAGGCGAGGGGTCCTGCGTCGAAGGGCGCCGCCATGTTTTTCGTGGCGGTGGCAGCGAACGCGAAAAATTTGTATCCAGCCCGATCGCCTTTGCCGCGCCGCTTTCCGCCTCACTCGGCTTTAAAAGCGGCCGAATCCGCTTCGCTCGCCGGATTTTAGGACAAGTGTGGACGGGCCCTAAACGTTTCGACCGCTGTGCGGTCTTCTTCAGGACTGTCCCGAAGAAGACTGCACCGCGGTCGAAACGTTTAGGCGCGTTCCCACTTGTCCAAAAATTCGGCGAGTGAAGGGAATTCGCTCGCAGGGAAAACTAGGACCTGTTCACATCTGTTGACGCCTGGCCACAGCGGAACCGCCGCGCCGCTGCTGTTTCTCGCTTTTCCACACGCTCCTCGGCTACCACGTCACCGCTCTCGGCGTACATAGATATCGTCAGAAAAGTGCATAAATAGATAATGTATGTGTACCGTAACCGTATGCACGCTTACGTACGTAAACGCAGGCACATTCCGATATTTAGTTCAGCGTATGCAAACAGGCTCGCAACGAAACGCCCAGCCTGGTGGCGCCATCTGCATTTCAGGACGGGAACTAGTACTGTCAACAAAACCGGCGGTCCTCTTGAGCCTAGTAGCAGCAGAATCGTCACTCTAAATAAAAAATAAAGCAAATTAGTCAGTTAGACGCTTACTTATACGTGAGGTGAGACGAAGCGATGGACCGGTGTCTCATTTTGGCCAGTGAACGCGCTGGAAAAGGCCGCAACAACGACGAATTCATTCAGAGGCGAGAGGTCGTGCGTCGAAGGGCACCGCCATGTTTGTCGCGGCGGCGAACACGAAAAATAAGAGTCCAGCCCGATCGCCCTCGCCGTGCCGCTTTCCGCCTCGACGTCAAAAGCGGCCGAATCCGCTTCGCTCGCCGGATTTTTGGAGAAGTGTGAACGGGCCAATAAGTAAGAATCACTCATGTCACCACTTGCATTACCTCTAACACTAACACTACCAGTGCTAAGTGAAGGTGCCTTTGAATCTTCTATATATCTCGTGTCTTCTTGCGAACTCGCTAACTCTGCCTGAAAAGTTCTCAACCACAAACCTTCATCTATAAGCCCTCTCTTCCTTGACTGCGTTTACTTTTTTCTTCCATTTCGTTCTTGTGAGCGATAGTGCTGGGTGTCACAGATACTGCCAGACTCCTGCTATTTCTCAGTTTCTAGCGCAAGGCCATATTCGTTTGTACCTATTCCATTTTTTTTTTTGCCTTTTAAGCTTACACCCTCTAAACAACCGCTGCAGCTTTGTTGTACAACTTCATGTTATAGCCTGGAATCTATAAGGGCGTTCTATGAGGCAGAAATGGGAAGGAATATATTCTCGAAGTAAACGCAATAAAGTGATCGCAAGAATCTGTCTCGTCCGGACGTCGATGTAACTCATATGTCCCTAAATCCGTTTTCCAAGTGTTTCCTCATGATCTAAATACCAAGGTCAACACTAGTGAGAAGAGGCAGATAAGAGTACGGTACATGCAAGCGGTTGACCTTCAGCCAGTTTTTACCTCGCTAATGACCGTAGACTAAAGCAGCAGGAACGATCGTTCTCTCAAGAGCGGCGCGAAGTTTGAACAGCGAAGGCTGCGAAGACTTTTTTTTTTCCCTGTAAACGCCGACGTGCAGCGTTGGACTTGAACATTCAAGGAAGCGTGCAAGACTATTGCTCAATATCCTCCTGCTGTCATTATAGAAGAACGTAAAAATATTCTTTTTTAACGTTATGTAAAGCTCACAGCGTTTTGGCTATATTCTGGTGCTAGCCTCTGCTGTTTACAAAAAAAAAATTATTTCCAAGCAAAGAGTAGGTACATTTCTGCAGTATTAGACGTACATTACGACGCGATTCTTTTAAACTCATTAATTAGTCTGGCGTAACCCATATATCTTTTTCGCGCAGGGAAAGCAATATGAAGGTACCTACTAAATTTAAGAGAGTTGTATTCAAGAGATTCCCTTAGTGCAAACTGTGTTTGCATCGATGGAGTAGCTGTTCATTTAATCCGCTCGAAAGGGCAGGCAATTTTCAATTGCAGAGTGCAGAGAAATGCATGCAGCTTCTCTTGGTAACACCACAGCTGCATTCAGCTGAATGGGAATCAATAATCGCGGCATTGATTGCTCACGCAATTGGTTTTTTATTGTGAAATATTTCCAGAACGAAGTAGAGTAGAGCTGCTCTTTAGACTGTTAATTTCTATTAAGCAAAATGTCCGCCTTAAAAATAATAACATTGCGCGTACAGTGTGAGGAGCATTTAGAGATCGTTTTTCACTCTGTACCAATAAAACTACACTTTGTGACTACTTTTTCCTAGCGTAAATATTTTCTTTGCGCCTTCGGTCAAGCCCGAAATTTCGACGCCGATTGCCTTATCAGACAACGGCTGGTCGACACCACTATGGGCAGACTCACCTGCAGTGCACAAGTATGGGCGGCTGTGTTCCTCCCCGGCGCCCGAACATGCCCTGGCAGCTGCGGACGAACTGGATGAGCGTGTTGGGCTCCTCTGGCACGCCGTGGTCTTTCCAGGCAGTGAAGAAGATGTGCCGCACGCTTCGCCACTTGCTCGAGTCATCAGACTGCGCCCAGGAAGAAATCGAAAAAGCATGTTTAGAGTGAAGCGTATATTTCTGATGTAGTCATGAAGGTTGTGTGCAAGGCTATGCCAAAGCTATGTAACACGCACAGAGAAAAGTCATTGTTGGTTGTCTTTCCTTTCTTTTGCGTCATTTTCGTTAATCTGGACACGCTTTACGAAATGGCGCGTCATACAACCAGAGTGAGCTCGCCAAGGCACCCCAGAAAAAGAGGGCAGCTTTCTTCTAAAAGGAACATTCGCATTTTCACACCCGTGCGCTGTGCGATGTCAGTGCACGTTAAAGATCCCAGGTGGTCGAAATTATTGCGGAGCCCTCCACTACAAGACCTCTTTCTTCCTTTCTTCTTTCACTCCCTCCTTTACTCCTTCCCTTACGGCGCGGTTCAGGGGTCCAACGATATACGAGACAGATACTGCGCCATTTCCTTTCCCCAAAAACCAATTTGAAAAAATTCACACTCTAATTAGTAATATTTATACCTCGCGCTGTGGTAACTTCTCATTAGCTTCTGGCGTGAAATCAGTGCTCACATCTTTCACGGCGGCACACATTGAAAGCAAGAATGCATTTTTGGGCTGCAATTCACAAACCTCACGAGTGGTTTCTTTTTTTTATGTCGATTTTGACTGGCTTTAGCAGGCAACGTAATCGCATAATAAGCCGACAGCATAACAGTGCAATACTTTTTGAAAGCAGGATATGGCCACCTAGTATTGCCAGGTGGCGCATAGGCGACGGCGTAGTGGTCGCGCAGTCGGCGATGGGTCGCCGTAGCGGCGTGATCAACTTGCATGGCCGTGCCTCTCTTCTTGCCTCGTATTAAACTATCTTTCGTCAGCAATTACGCTAAGGTATTACGTTAATACTCCCAATTAGTAATACAGGAATACTCTACCATCACCTTGTCCAACGCATCGTACTTTCAGAGATTGCATAAAGCGGCCATTTTTTCTGTGGTGTTCAGCGCTGTAATCATCGAGCGGGAAGATGGTCGTAAGGCACAGCCAAACACTTCGTAACGCCTCTCCGACGCTCTGCATTTGACTGCGTGGCCCTTTCAACTGCCTACAAACAAAGGCGCGATAAAAATGCGTGTTCAGTACGTGGACGTCTGCCTGAACCGTGCAGCCATGGAAGCAGTTAGGGAAAAAAGTGAAAGTTAGTTCACTGAAATTTAGTTTCCCGACTTAGTGTGCTGACAGCGTAAGCATGCTAAACTATTCGTCATTAGCATTCGTCAGCATTCTTGCAATAGTCCATACCTTCATCACTAGAGTTTAGAGAGCGATGACGGATGATAATTCATTTCGACGTAAAGATAATAATTTGAACTGCCTACCGCCGGGTGCCTGACTGATTTTATATGAAAAATCCTTCTAATGGACTCCAGGAGTAACAGTATTGTGATTATGAGGAGCAAGCATGGTTTCAAGTGTTACCTTAATCCTGAATTCGGTGAGTGTGTAGTCCTTTAATTCAGTTGACGAGTCCTTTCGTACTAGCACGCTTCCGTAGGCATGCTCCTTGTTGTCATCAGGCCAGTACTTCTCGCACTTTTTCTGCGCACGAAACGATAAAACGTAAAGAGGAGTTAGTCCTCAATGTTGCGAGAAAACAAAAAAAACTTTCCTTAAACACGTCATATGCTACGTCAATGTGAAGCGCAGAACAAAACCCATAAACTTCAGTGACTGCGTACACATCAATTGTACTAGATTTGTACTTCACGGTGCGCACAATAAATTTTAGACATGCTGCTTTTACAACAGATACAAAACATTAAGTGTACAGCATCGTGTGGCTATTCGTATATTTGTGATGTGCATAGCAAATAAAACCTACATTGATTGCTATCAAGCATTATGTCAATAAATCAATTATCTAAATGAGAAGGAAGCTGGAGTAAATTAGAGAAGAGGTTGTGTTTAATTGTGAATTAAAGCATTGAGCATGACCTGGTAACTATGAACCCAAGTTACCAGAACAAATGAATCATGCATCAATATTTATTCAGTTTGCTTAGTCATAAACGTTGGTAGAAGCTTTCACATTCGCATGCGCTTCTTGTTCCATGAAGGCAAAACTCGAACAAGCGCGAATGGAAACAAATAATTGCATGGTATTGTATGGTATTGAGAACCCCTGGGTAGGGCAAATTTTTCAGCTACACATTACAACTGAGAAAAAGAGAAGGCATATATGTAGTTTAAGCATGCCTCCTGCATTTGCATATCTTAAAGCAGACATATCAACCTAGCACACATCTGCTGCGGCGCACCTTGTTTGCTTCGACGAACTGAGTGAGCATGATGATGATCTTCACATCGTGCTCCCATATCATTCGCCAGAAGTCGTTGAGGGTTAGCGCGTTCGGGCCCTGGGCGGCGATGTACTCTCGATCAGAGTTGCAGCCCTGCGAGTGAAAAAAAAAATGCAAAGTTCACCGAGACCGGTCGAATGTGGCTTTTGGACTCCAATGCTGCAATGCTGGAAACGCTGTGAAGCAGTAAGCAGAAATATTAAGCTCCATTGTGCTTTGTGTCGATGCGTCACGCAGCACCTACATTTGCTGGGGAATAGGATGTGCAGGTAAGCTAATGAAGTGTAAGCAATTTAGCAGAAACTAAAAATTAGAAGGTGGAAAACACTTAACATTGAACATATCTAAATGGTCTTAAACTAGAACAAGGAAATGTTTGTTTAGAAATAAATACGGAACAGGGTTCGCAAGAAGCAAATTATAGCATACAGTAGCTAATCGTTGCATTCAATATAAAACCTGGTCTAGACTAAAAGAGGCATACGTTTGCGCTAACCAAATAGATGGCTTGGGCAGTGCCTAAATAGCGTATGTATGTTTCTTATGTTTCCTGCATACCGTCACGAGGTGTGTGACAACCACAATGCGTAAATCAACAGCCTGCATTTTAGCGTCGATCGCCTCCTTAGAAGCAATATACGTTTAGGCGATTACTTTTACATGCGGTCCTACTTGTTTAAGCCTTCTCGTGTGAAGAGTAGCTGTCATAAGTTCTACTTGATACTCCGTGATATTCAGTCGTTAGGCTTGCGTTTTTTAAACTTACCTTCACAAAGCTGGCGTTGATGTACGATGTCTGTTCGTCATCTCCAACCACGGACAAGGGGACCCTGGATTTGTCGACTGCACGGAAAGAAATGTTTCCATTTACAGCTGCACAGAATGGCCACAGCTGCACGCAAGTGACCATTCTCGTTTTTGTTTTAAATTTATACTGGAGCATGCGTGCCTTACCGAAAAAAAGCGCACCTATTGCTGTAGGCAAACTTTCTAGAATTTAGAATTAGCGGTATCCACCAACGCAAAAATTCATTCGGATCAATACTAATCCTGCTTGGAAGGTGATTAGCGCATATTTCGGAGCCTTGAACAATTTCCTCTGGATTATCCTCACGCACATTAGGTCCACCAGTGAGTGATATACGTTGAAAATAACTTCTGCTGTATGCTATATTAGCTTACTTAAGAAAAAAGCTTCTTTCCGCGAACAGCCAGCTGCAAATTCCGTTGGCCGAATAATAAAACCGCACTCCTAGTACATGTTGAGGTGCATGAATAAATTCAGCAGAAAATTACGGTTTCTGTAAACTGTGTTGCAATGCCATTAATCATCATCATTCGTTAAACTACGTTCATCAACCGATAACTCCTTCTCCCGTATGCCTCCAATTAACATTTTTCTGTGCCATCTTAGGCCACCCTATCACCGCAAACTTCCTGAACTCTTTCGCCCGCCTGCTGACTGGCCTATGACATTCCGTCTATATGTAATCTTGGTCACTGTAAGCAAAAAAAAAAATCGCACACAGGCACGTGATCAGCGCACCTAATCAAATCCGTGTGTCGCATCCCGCGTTGCGCGAGAAGCTGAGACGGCGCGTTGCTTAGACAGCTTTACAAGCCCTAGGCTAACAGCCCAGTTCAAGGTATTCGGACCACAGCCTGCTCTCGAAACGTGCCATCGAAGCCACGAACGCCAGCTTTTCGCGGCACACATGCATGGGTGCTGTAATTCCCCCTATGTAGCAAGTCACTGGACTATCCGCATAATAAATGAACAAGGAAAGCGAATTGAAAATTAAATTTCTTGAGAACTAGAATATCAATTACGGCTTCGGTTTTCGATAAATGGGGTGCCATGATAGGTATATCTTGTCGTTCTCGACATTCTGCATCTATAGTGATATGGTGTCTTACAATGGAACCTTATAGTTGCTTTCACGGTACACTTGTTTCCTGCAGGTAGTGCTCTGTGAACATTTCTTAAAATGAGACAACTTGAGGTCCCTTGAGGAAGATTGATCATTTTTCTTTGCATGACTTTTTCGGAAACCTAGGGTGAAGTTCACGAGCGAGCGAAATTTTATCCTCATTATTGCAGTCATGGCATGCAGTCCAATGATGCTCCATTTAAAAAAAAAACATGAGGTAATTTCATTTTCACGATTGATTCGTATTCAAATTTCGATTCTCAGTTGCGCAATTGGCTTTAATAAATGAAACTTTGTTGTTAGTTTATTTGAGGTACATTTGTGCTTAGTAAATTCAATCATAGGAATGTCGTGAATTTTCGTTCGTTAAGGCACACTTTACACTTACATGGATGGATGTTGGTGAAGCGATTTTTCTTGCTATTTGCTGGATTCCTCGCAACATCTGATGGGTACTGAGGGCTCAGCTCAACAAGCCTCTGAAAATAAGAAAAAGATAAGATATAATCATTTTGTAGTGCTAGTCACTAAAGAGTGTCTTCCAGGCACATTCCAGGCTAGAATCATTTCCTTCTGCTTCAAAGGAATTATACCATTACAGATTCACCTATAGCATACATGCAGTTGTAACTGTCAAAAGTGTATGCATATCAGCCAGGAACTTATTCTGTGGTCGGTGAGAGACTACTCATATTTTTTTATTGTTTTTCTGAAGCTAACAGATTGAGTTGTATAATAGCGCAGTTCTTATGGCCAGCGCAAGACGCAAGTGTATGGAGAAAGCGGTGTCGTGTTATCCGTGAGCAAATGTCTGGAACATTTTTCTTGTAAATTTATTTAAGTATTTTTAATTATTGGGCTTTCGTTTATTAACGGAGGCTTTAGGAACGCCTTCGCATAAACCTCAATATGCACTCTTCCTAACATAGCGCCTTTTGTACAAAAGAAAGTGAATTCCCGTGTTACATCGCCTTACAAGAATTTGGCGCATACAAATGCAATCGCTGTGGATATAATACGGGAATTAAAATCTATTAAAATCTATTCAAATAATAAAATCGCATTGCTTTCATTGCGAAAAATCAACTTCACGACACAGTTACCATGCATTTCCTGCATTACCTGCATTTCCATATACCTCTGGTCTAATAAGATTGCTCGTAAAGCTGTCAGAAAACGTAAGCTATATCCTTTGTATCTATCTTTATGAAACAAGGCATAACTTTCCTCACAAAAGAAAACCGTTCACTCTGGTAACTTGCCATCGTATTCACTTGACACTTCAGTCATAAAGCAGAACGGAACTGGCAGAACAACCGAGGGCCACATTCTGTTATAGTTTTAACTAAAAAGTACGTATACGTACAGAAAACTATCGCAATGAAGTTAGAAACTAGGTTGGTATAAAATATACGACTACCAACAAAGCAATAACGCCAGAGAAACGGCCACACTAAGGTGAAGGCAGCTCCCCTAGGCGGCGCGCCGCTATTACGCCTTGCATCCTTTTCAACCCGCCGTGGTGGCTCAGTGGTTAAGGTGCTCGTCTACTGAGTCGGAGTACCCGAGTTCGAACCCGACCTCGGCGGCTGCGTTTGGATAGCGGCGAAATGCAGAAGGCGCCCGTGTGCTGTACGATGTCAGGGCACGTAAAACATCCCCAGGTGGTCGAAATTATGGCGGAGACCTCTACTACGGCACCTCTTTCTTCCTTTATTCTTTCAAACCTCTCATTTATCTCTTCTCTTACGGCGCGGTTCGTATGCACACCGAGATATGTGAGGCAGTTACTACGTCATTCTTTCCTTAGAACTAATTTTTGAATTTAAACCCGCACCAAACAGTTCTTATATTAAGTGTGACACAGATGGCAGGCTATTTAATGCGAAAGCATGATATGCTCATCGGTAACGCAACCCGGTGTTGGCGTAGAGCAGCAGCAGAAGTCCCGAAAATCCCAGAAGACGTCACTGTGGTACTAAAGAAAAAAATTTGGCACAGACATTTAAGACTGCTGAGGTGCGAGAATGCGAAAGCATTAAAGTGCTCAGACGTTCCAGAATGACAGAGTCGTGACTGTGACTCCGAGCCATGACTATGCCTACTTTGTACAAACGTATACACCTTACATAAAGTAACTTATAATGTGCTGAGTCATACTAAACTGCAGAATGACTACGAGTAATGAGTCACTTTCATACGTTGTGTTTTCGCATTCATGACTACACATGTTCTAGTACATATAATTTGACCTGCATAGCGGCGTTCCGGTATTATCGAATTTCGCTACATGAACAGCGACGGACGCCGGCTTTTCTGCTAATGGGGCATATAATGCTTTCACGAGAATAAAATTTCTTCCCAAGGTACGGGGAATTTAGCTGCGAGGCGAGCACGCAGCCAATTGGCCACAAAGTCAGGTTGCTTCTTAGTGAACTAAGATGAACCTGTTGTATGCGTTGCGTTATGACTGTTTGCAAATGAGCAGATGTGAAAAAATGTAAAAAAAACAATAGAAAAATAAAGGCAAATCAAAACAATGCTTCCACATCGAAAGCAGGTGAGTAGTCTCAAGTGCCCACTGTAACGTTTTCTTGGCGTTGGTCCCACGCTTCATCGCTCTCCTCAATGATCTCTGGACTAAACTAGTTAGTGTGTCTCTTTTTTCCAGTGCAAGTTTCCCCTTTATCTGTCCGATGATGTCGCCCGACCGCTCACACTGTTACTCAATTGTTGTTCAGAGGTTTTAAAGGGTAATTACTGCAGTAGATGTTGCATAGCGGTCTTCATTGAAATGGGCAGACGAGAGAGGCCCGAATAATTGAAGCTCAGGAGCACGGACTGTTGGGCGAGTTGGTGCATTGCAAACACGTACATGCGCACAAAAAACACATAGACTCGAAGAAGGAGACTTAGACACCACGAGCGCTTGTGGTGTCTAAGTCTCCTTCTTCGTGTCTTTGTGTTTTTTGTGCGCTTGTACGTGTTTGCCAAATAATTGTGTGAAGGTACTACTCCAGACGTACTAATTCCGAGCAAGAATCTTGTCATCTTGTACTGCCATGAGCTCCGAACTAAGCCCAGCTTACCCGAGTTAGCTACAGTAAGTTGGGAAGAGCGTGGCGCCAGCTGCAGCCAATGGGGAGAGGAAGCTCGGATAATTCAGAGGAGCGTTGCGCCAGCTGCAGCCAATGAGGAGAGGAAGCTCCGATAATTCTGAAGAGCGTCGCGCAAGCTGCAGTCAATGGGAGGAAGCTCGGGTAAGTGCGGTGGAGTGTCGCGCTTTGTTGTTGGTTGCGACGGAGGGCGATTGATGCACGACAGAAGAGAGTTGCGCTAGCGCACTGTACCGTGAAAGCAGCTTTCCTCCTCATAAGAGTTCGTTGCGTTTGTTACCTGGCACCTCTTATAAACCCAGTGCTCTGGAAGAAAGGCAATTGCACTTTCACTTAATGAAATCAATAATACTTCGCGCTGTTCCTAAGTGGCATGCCTGTGGTTGAGCTTGCACTATTGAGAAATTACCGAGAAAAGAAACTCCTCAATAAGCGAGTTGAATAGGAGTACTTAACAGCCACGTCGTTTACGACGTGTCATGAAATTGCCCGGAAAGCTAAGTTACTAAGCGCCTCTCATGTCAAATTCAACTCCCAAGGACAATCGAAATTAATACTTAGGAGTAATGACACCGATGACAACACAACAAGCAAAAGGAAATAATCACGGCACACTGTCCTCCACTCCCAGCAAAGCTATGATGCGCATATACTTTACTTTTTTTTCATGCGATGAATGAACCTTGCCAAAAGAGAACGCCAGCAATATCTTGGAACCACGCAGATTATGCTAAATTTATAAACAATGACGTTATTAGAATGTATATTCACTACGCCAACGCTATGTTCCGCAACCGTAGGCCCCTTCTACGCCTTCACTAACCCTTTCGATGACGTTACGACGACTGCTGTTTATAACCCCTACACAGAGGTGCACAGAGTGTGCAAAGGTTCTTCCAAGCGTTAGGGGAGTCTTCGACCGCGCGTTCAGCCGCTGACGCCAAATATAATGACAGCGAGATTCGGGGTTTGCGCGGGGAGTGCTCACGTGATTAGAGGCGGGAGGGAGCTCAACCTGAACACAAATAGTGCCGCGCCACTCCTGCAGCTAGGTCGAAGAGCTGCTAGTGATCGCCGGCGAAGCTGAACTTGAAGGTGTCTAATAAAAAGAGATAAACTGTAAAATTCTAATTTGTTCCCCTGTGATCTTCAGTGAAATTTTATCTCAGCCTCTGGTAGCTTTTTTTTTTAACAGGAGCGTATCGGTGGACCACAGATGCCACCACGCATTGAGTGGGTAAAGTGAAGTACCTCATATTCGTCGGCAAACCTGTAGGCCGAGTCCTTCAGCATCATCTGGAGGTGGTCCTTGAATTCTGTCTTGGGTATTGGCCTATAAACAATGAAATGAAAACAAACAGGCATTAAGTGAAATTACCCTCCCTGAGCAAGCACACTACTTGAAAGGTCACCATGCGTGCGCTTCCAATTGGTAGAGGGACTCGCGCGCTATAAAAGGTGGCATCTGTAGTCAGGCCAGACACCGAGATTATTTTGAGGAAAATAGAGCCAGATAAGAGCTCCTGTGTGGTTCAAGCACACACTTGCCATTATTTCTGTACTTTTGTACTTTTACTCTATCTCTTACCATAAATGACAGTTGTTTCTGTAAAACATACCAGATCAAGGGAAAGACGTGTCTGGGACAGTTTATCTGATAAAACATATCTGATTTCACGGGCTCATGCACCAGCACTTCAATGCTGCGTTGAAATTAATCAAATATTGTTATTTTTAAAGGAAAGTCCTTATCGCCCTTTATATTTGAATGCTGAAAACGACGACATATCAGATACACAGCGCAACTTAAAGACAACTTAAAGATTTGTTTTGGGGATCATGGTGGCGTCCATCCACTGAACCGAAGTACGCGGCTTCGAACCCGACCGCAGCGGCCGCGTTTCGATGGAGGCGAGAAGCAAAAGGCGCCCGTGTGCTGTTTGATGTCCCCAGGTGGTCGAAATTGTTACCAGAGACCTCCACTACGGTACCTCTGTCTTCCTTTCTTCTATCACTCCCTCCTTTATCGGTTCCCTTACGACGCGCTTTGGATGTCCACCGAGATATGTGAGACAGCTACTGTGTCATATCCTTTCCTGAAAAAACAATTTTGCATTTTTCATTATGGTGGTCCTGCAACCTCCTCACATCTGAGTAGGATATCAAGTAATCTGAGTACCAACTGTGAAGTCTCTTCAGCCATAGCACTAGCTGAGACACCAAAGGCCACACGCAACGTGCGCAGTACTTCGGTTTTAATGAACATGCCTGACATTTTCTAAAGCACAAAATTCATGAAACATGTGCTTGTCCAAACCGCAATGTGTAAACGCAGGTTTTATCTGCGTTTGAAGATTTCTAGAGGTCAATTGCGTCTCTGGAAAAAGCCACCCTTTTGTGAAAGAGGATTCAAGAGCTGCAGCGTACAGAGTGGACCTCAATAACGCAATTTAGGAGAAGTGATGACTAGAGGTGGGAAGTTTTCTCACAATCCGGTTGACAAGTTGTGATGACGCCGCAAGGCCACGTGGCCTAGGTGGTCCACCTGCCTCTTGGTTTGCTTTACTGGGGATCTGTCGCGGATTTTCCGCTCACGGTCAACGACATCGGATTTTCTGCGACACCAGCTTATTAACGCTATTGCGTTAAATTTGGCTCATTAAACCATGGTCGAGGGGAACACGCATTTAATTACTTTCGAACAATTTCCGATCTCAAGATTGCGTGTGTAATATTCAGTTACGCACTCAACCCAGCGAGCTTCGCTTTTTTAGAAACTCCAGCAAAATATTGGCATATTACTGCCCGCTTGAAATAGCCTGAGTAAGTTCAGTGATTTAGGTACGAGCCTAATGATCCCTCCGTGCTATGCTGGGCCTTCGATGACGGAGCGAAATTTCAGCCGCCGCATGCCCCCATACAAAGGCGAGCGCTCGCGCACAACCACACGCACGCACACAAACGCTCGAGTTCTGATTGAATCCACGATGGCATTCTTTCAGTGTCGACACGATGCCGCCGCAGCCGAGCTAGTAGCCATGGGTACGCAGCCCGCGGGCATATCGTGTCACGCGGAAACCGATTCCGCTTCGTTACAAAGGCACTCCCCGACTCCATCTCAACAAACCGCCGATGGAGGCCAGGGCAAACACGCGGCTCGCACAGAGCCACTGCGGGCCGGCTTCTTAATTAAACTGGAGACTTGGAAAAGGCGCAGCGCGCTTCGCCGCATTTTAGATTCAAGATGGAGGACGATCGGAGCAGTATGCTCGCGCTGCCACCTCCTGCCGACTATCGTCTGCACCCTTCGCATTTCCTTCTGTTGCCCCTCCCACTCGCTTTGCAGCGGTTACTATCATCGGTCACTTTACGAGCAACTGTTGATAGCACGGAAACGAGCTTAGTCCCCGCTTAGTTGCATTCCATTTGTGTGCCTTGCTACAGCCGCAAAGACTGAGAGGTTATCTCTATTTGTATACGTAGCTCCTCCGTGCCTCCAACTACATGAGTTCAGAATGTCTACCACGAAGCATTGACTAAAGATAAACGGCAGTGATGAAAGTGCCGCTTGAACTGATATCAAATGAAGGCATTCCTTTAACCTGCTTACTTAACATCGAATTCCAAACTTCTTTCTGAGCACTCCAGAACAGGTACGAGAGAAATCATAACTCACGATAATAGGACGTATATCACGTGGTTACCAGACAATTAACAGGTAAACAACAAAAACACAATACCACTTAAAGAATTCTGTGTCTCTTTTATCAGCCTCCTTGGATCCTGTTGTTCAGTTTAAGAATGCTTCTGCAGAGAGCTATCTTGATACATTCTGCGTTCTCTGTCATTGTGTCGAATTTCCGTTGTATTGATTAGGGCAAATCAGAATAAATAATTCCGCCATGTTTAACTTACGGAATAAGATATTAAGCTTAGCGATGCCGTGAACAAATTAAAAAATGTAAAAAAATTTGTAGAACATGCACATGAATAAGATTTTTGAGATTTCGGTTTTCGGAAAAGATGCACGAAACTATAGGCGGGCGCGGGTTCGGGTCCCTACTGAGATATAAACCTAACACACGAAGGGAAAAAAGGAAGATTGCTTGCAGTCTTGAAGGTAAGCAGCGCAACTGGGATGTTATGAATTCCGCGTTAGAAGAAACGAACACATTAAGGCCATGATATTAAGAGATTATACTCAGTTCATCAGAAGACAACTAAAGCTACTCTTCGAGTAGGAATGGTAACGAAATATTTTCATGATGCTGAAAGCATTTCATGGGTGCTTATTTTTCAAAACTTTACTTTTGCAATAACGAAAAAAAGTACAAATGATCGAGATGTGACAGCAGTAATCCCTAAACCGGAAACACTATAAGAACTTAACACAAAGCGTTAATAATATTTCAAATGTGTTGGAAACTGATGGAAAAAGCAAAGTTCTCTCTTAGTAACCTGCTTGGAGTCGTACGTCTCTTTGTCGTCTGCGCAGATGTGCACCGTACAAAACACTATGCTCAAGAAACAACACTACAACGTCACTTGACCTGTCTGGGCAGCTAGGTGAGCACTAACCAGCCTGTCGGTGCATTGAGATGAAAAAAAAATGACAGACAATAACAGTAGTCGGTAGTCAAATGTTTGAACGCAGCTCTTCGCAGGACACATGCTACCGCTAGCAGGTTCCGTGATACGTTGCCAGTCACCCTCCAGGATCTTCCCGTGGCACGTTCCAAGTGGTGTTTCTCTCTGCTACTTGGACAAACGGATACGCCGACAACGCCAACGACTACGACGTCGACGACGGGGAAGCCAGGAAGGGGCACTTATACAGCTGCCCTGTAAAACTACGAGGGATACTGTCAAGGTTGTGGGCAAGAATAAAATTATGATAGAGATGTCGCCAAGGGCTGGTCGTGTTGTGGTAAATGAAAAGAAAAAGTTATATTAGACAGTATAAATAACTCCGGTTCATCCGGAAAGGGTATTTCAAAAATTGGAGGGGAAAGTTAAGCTGCTCCGCCTTGAGGGTACGACGGGATAGCTTTGATGGGTTAATGCTCATATACGCGGAAATGGTCATTCTCTTCCATTTACAGGTCCCTGAAAGTCCTCCGGAGGGGGGGGGGGGGGGGGGCATCTTGCAAAGCGATGCGCCACTTCCTGCGATGGCAGGTGCTGCCACCGGTGGGGATGGTGCCATTAAGGCGGCTATACCCGAGGAACCTCTCGCGACCAATCTTCAACTGGCACATACCACGGTAAGCACTTTCCTCACAATCCGGTGGTCAAGTTATGATGACGCTAAAGGGTCACGTGACCAAGGTGGCTCATCTGCCAACTAGGCTGCTTCTTTGGGGATTTTTTCCACACAGGGTCAATGACACCGACAACAGACGCCTACGACGATGCCGACTTTTTTCCGACACAGTGGTGTTCTTGTTCGTTTTCTGATTTGTTTGTTTCCTGATTTCCTTATTACGTTAGTACCGCCATGTGGGAAACAATTTTGCGGCGTCGGCGTTGGCGACGGTTTGCGTGGGGCATTGGCGTGGAAAGGACGATGCCCCCTCCGTCCACCCCTGAAGCAACCTAGCACGGTCACCCTGGTCATGGGAGCTTGTGTCGCCATCATAATCTGCCCACCGGATTTTGAGCGAACTGCCCACCATGGCTAGTTGGCCGTTAAATTTGCTTTGTTTTTAATTTTTCTCTTTTACTTCTTCCTTGGCTTTGTTTTATTGAGCGCTACATAATCGAGCAGCTCAGTGTTGACTTTGGAGGCTTATGAAATTGATCCAGAAACATCGCAAAAGCAAAAGGCGCTTCTGATAACTTTCATTCCTTAAGCAGCACAACAGTGTACCAGTCACGTTTGGTATTTCCTTCGCTTGTTATTCGCAGAGCTGCTTTCATTTACTCATGCTCGACCACACCGTGGGTGCAATCTATAAAGTAGTTTTTCCTTCCCGTGCGGTCTTCTGTTTTGGACGAGCATGGAGGAAGAATTTTCGTGGTCGCTACGTCCCCGAAAAGGCCGGAGGGCGTGTCCCCCTCGCAAAAAGATTGAATGGGAATGCCATGGCCGCAGTATGAATCCTACCTTTGTTATTCTTGATTCAAAGGAACACACGATATATTTACATGTGAAGGCAATACTAGGCTAACATGCACTGTAGAAATAATTTAAAGAAATAAAGATTGGAGGTTAATCGTTAGCAGGTGATGGAGCAGCGCGCACGTGCGGATTTGAATTACTATTAGTGAGTGCCTGGTTATGATAATGGCTCTGATTAAGCTGCCTTTGCTCTCATTGTGGCTTTTAGTTGTTTCCGTTAGTACATTTTTGCAAGCTTTTATTTCTCTGTGTTGTAACTTTCTGGAACACGCGGTCGACTTTCAATGACCATCACACAAGCTAAGTCCATTGCAGGATAAAGTTCTGTCTCACATATACTTATCATTATCCTGCCCCAGTCGTTGTCTCCTTATCCTCTCAGACTTCCTAATCTGATCTGCCCGCTTGTCTGTCCGTGGCCCCTGCTGAGCTTGTCTTGTGCTGGAATTCACTTTGGTACTTTGATCTCGTGCTTTCTCTTAATGCAGCCCTCATAACTTTACATTCCGCACCTTGCTGTGTTGTCTGGAATCCAATTCAAATGTTCCTTCTTATTTTAAGTATCTGCTCCATGAGTATGGGCTGGTAAGGTGCAGCTATGATATAAATTCTTTCTAGAAAATAGCGACGCAGTAATATCGACTGCCTGAACCTAACTGCGGGGGCTTATTGGTGCGGAAGCACTCATACGCTCTGCAACACCGACCAAGATCTTGTTATCTATGGATCTTGTGGTATTTGGATCTTGTGCCGTTGCCTAGCAACAGCGATGCAACAATAGGAGGTTAACAAGAAATCACCTCAACATACACGATTGGCAGTGGAACCCGCGACGGTGTGAACAGATCAGCTTCAAAGGCCGCTGCGCGATAGCATTAGGGTATGGCCGCAGCAAAAATCACCTGGCGTTAAACTGCAGGACACTCTCACGCTGTGCATTGCTGATCGCCCTCTTCATCAGCTTCCATTTGCGGCACGAACATACCAGATCAGCTTTACCTTGGTCAGAGTTTAAAGTGAGCCTAATATCGTTGCCAGACGTGCTGACGACCAAGCACACCCAAACCAAGAGCCAAACGGGCTAAACACACGCTTTCGTACGCGTACTCTCTTTAACTACGTTAAGCATCTGCCAATTTCTTGCGTTTTTTTTCTGCCCCCGAACGAGTTTCTCTTCGCTGTTTGCAAATTATGTCACTTTTCTGAATCAGTAAAGGTTTCAGAATAACTACAGATATTTATTATGTGTTTCCTCTTCAGTAGGCGATTTTAGAAGTGTATGTGTTTATTTTTAAACGGAAGGCTCGCATATTTTACAACCAGAATATGTGCCACTGAAGTAAAATGTAACAACGTTCACAATCTCTATTGTGCGATGCCCCTTCGCTGCTACTCAAGTATTAATCTAACTATTTTCTTCTTCGTACTTGTCGCTTGTTTTTGAAACCCTTCTTGAAACAAATTCAGATGATTAGCAAAAATAATCCTTGGTTTCACTGCCCAGGAAAAAAATTATATATTTCGATACATTATATATTCAGCTGCCGTACTTCATTCTTGAGTTCCCAACACAATTTTAATGCGTATTTTGGTCGACTCATTCCATTTGTCTGAAGCCTATAGCCCGGAGTGGTTTGCTTCTGGCCCAAGCCATGTCGTTCGGTACGCGTCGTCACAGGTTCGAATCTCTATAAGATTAGAGGAACGTTTATTCGCAACCGTTTCTAAGGCTCAGGTTTCGAAAATGACGCAAAAATAGCCTCTGCACAGACTACAGACAGAGCCCCCCCACCTCAAATATTTTCACAAAGGCTGTATGTAGTGATAATACATTATCACAAGAAGTACAGTGTTCGATATTGGCGCAAGTTCGGTAATGGCGCAATAACTTTCTGCATTGTTACGTCTTTTTTAAGTCGCATAACTAGTCTAGGATGCATGATGTCGCCACTAATGACATTTCCAACAATACTCGAGTATTATGCAGCTTTTTACTAGCCTAAAAACCTTCGCCAGTGATTCTTCTGGATTTTCGCAGGCGTTTATAATTTTATGATTCATCGTTATCCGCATTTCTAGAACTATTATAATTAGTGTTGTCCTGTGCCAGTACTCAATGTATTAAGATACGTTCATTTGCTGAAGTACAAAAAATAACTGTGAAATGCAGATAATTTCTTGGCAATGTTCTGGTTAGCCACTCTGCAGCCATAACTCAAAGGAAAGTGTGAAAAAGTTATTGCAAAAGGGCCTTCTGACTGGTCGTGCTCTTTTCGCTGAACTATTAAGAACATCCTATCTACGCCTGCTCTCAGTGCAAGCGAAAATGCATAGTACATTTAGTACATTGGCCTTGTTTCCCAATATGCCAGTGTAGTTTTTTTTCACACTCATTTTATTCTTGCTGGGTTTCATTCGCTCACTTTAAACTCAAATGGTGCCATAATCCCAAGCAGTGGCGTGAGATTCCCGCAACTGAAACGCAGAACTCCCCTACTGACGAATTGAGCAGTAAGGCAAACGTAACTATTGCCTTTATCACTCTCCGTCGCAGCAAAGAAGTCGTAGTAGTTGTAACGACCACCTTCCCCCGCACTCCCTCTGGCGAACTCTAAGGCCAGCCTGTACAAAGTTTACTTTTTCACATGACCAGACAGGACCTAAAGAACATCAAGTCACTTTCTCTCCCACCTGGATTAGGTTATTTGTGGTCGCAAAAGTAGTTTACCATTTCTATATGTGAGAGCTTAGAATGATATACGTTAGAGCAGAGCCTACACCACTCCCGTATTTGAAGTCCCGTTTAGTATCAAACAGCATCTGATCGACGGACGTTAGCATTGAAAGGTCATTAAATTACAAGCAAATTTTCCTACACAGACTTTCAAGTACCGTTCCTGAAATCGCGATCGATACTACTTTAAAAGTTCTCCTCCTAGCACTATTGCACCGGTATTCCGTTGCCTGGACACACTCCGTGTCGGCGCAATCCCAAACTGCGCGCTGCCCACGCGCCATTGGCGAGCACTCATCCGAATTCGCACCCATGATTGCGGCGCTCACTAATTGAAACATATTTGCATCATTGTGTTCTCGGTGCAATCGATTTCCAAAACACTGTTCCAGAGGCCGCGACACATCTCTCATGGCGCTAGACACTGCACCGGCGACGGGCCGTTATGTCAGGGGGCATAAAGCCTGGCGGGTCGCATTAAACGCGCCCACTCAAGCAATTCCTTGCATAACTGTAACCGAGCTCTACGACAAGCCTACGGTATTGCTTCTCCCTTCAGTATTACTTCAGTGTCGAAACTCATACTGGAGTTTAGTTCGTTAGGCATGGCCCTCAGAGTGTGAAGACTGCGGCCATAATTGTGCTATGAGCGAGTATGGCACAAGTAGAGTTTCGTGCAGGCTTCATATAAATCTCCAGTTCATGAGTCACAGACTCGATTTCATCCGGACGCCTTTTACAGTGTAGTAGTCACATCTTTGCCGCGAGCCTCTGTGCCAATGCTTGCCTGAAGGAAAAATTATACTTTCTTTCTTGCCGAGTTTTGCGCTGCGAAGAGGACAGACATTTTTTTCATTTCGAACCGGTTGTTCTCCCCTAAAAGGCCTCCTTCTATTTAGCCTCAAGCAACTACCGTGCTCAGAGTTCCGAGCTGCCTGTAAACACACAAAACTCAGATTCGGCAGCTCAACCTGTATCACAGTTGTCAGAAGAAACGGACCGAGCGTGTTGATAAAAACAGTTACGTTTTTAAGGAAACGCAGCAGGTTTCTTTTCTCCTCTGAATACTTCGCCAAAAAGCGACTAAATTTAGGATATACTTGATCTTAGCTTTCGATCCCCAACCGCATCATAAGTAGGCAGTTCAAGCTAAGTATGAGTATACAACTTTCTATTTTCCTTCTTTGCGCATGCCAAACACGGAAAAACCAGCTCGAGTTCGTGCAAGTATCTCAAGAAGAATGTATATTAAGAACATTTCTTGTCAGTCGCCAAAGGCTTCATAAGCATTCTCGGCACTGCCCAGGCGAACTTAGTTCTACTCAAGCCGGGCGCCAGATACACATTTGCAGAAAACATATTTCGTTCGCGATTAAGCGAATATGAATTCAGAGTGTAAATTATTTTTGCCCGAGAGAAGGTTGCGTGGACAACGAAGGGGAGAGCGCCTAGCTCTCTGCCAACTTTAGTATTCTCTATTGCAGTCATCATGAAATTCTTCACTGAAATCCAGAGCTCACACGTAACGTTTTCTGTTGACGTATTGGAACATGTGCAATTATTTAATTTTTTAATTAGCCAAGTAGAGATTGGACATCAAAATCCAGCTCGGGGTTCGAATGGCGAATATTTTGCATTCGACAGCAGTTTTTCTTGAACCCACAAGCTAAGTATTCATTTCAAAGAGAATAGAATAAAATGCCCTTTCAAGGGACCTTTCGAGATGCCCTTTTCCGCACTGCTCTTTTCACGTGGCCTTATCGCAGGTCTGTTTCTCCGACCACTTAGCTGAGCCGGGTGGTGACTTATTGGTTATGTCGCCTTGTCTAATTAAAAACGTCGCGCCCAGCAGCGCGTATGAGAGTCCCGCGAGCTGCTCGAAAAGCACAGCCATTGTTGCCATGTCATGCGCTGTGGGAAGCGTCCAACCACCATGAGGCATTGGGACGAAAATCTCGGTCGATTGCTTTGTTGGCCTTCTAGTATTCATCTCGGAATAAATTTTGCATTTCCAGAAAATGTGGCGAACGCTTCGCCGAGGAAGAGAGCGAAAGCTGAAGCACGAGCAAGAGTCCGTGCTTCAAGGTCGTCTTGGCATACTTGTCTCAGGGACAAAGTAGGGTTTGTCCCAAGGAACCTGGATCGGAGCCTCCGGGATCAATGAAAAGGGACGCGCAAGCTACTCCTAGGCGTCCCTGCCGTAATGCATGGCGGCATCGAAGGCCATGGTGCTTCGCTGCATAGTGATTTCTCTCATACCGAATGATTCAAATGGAGCGGTTATTGGCGGATGAAGTAAAATATGCGTTCAAGGCTGGGGTCATCGTTTGTGCTCTTCCTAACGCCTCGCTGAGGGCACAATCTGCTAACGTTCTATACCTGCACGTGGTAATCTGGTAATAAATTTTCTGCAAATTGGAGCTTATTAGTGTTCTGCCTTAAAATTTATTCTCAAGTCTTCCGCGTCCAACCATCCGAATAGGCGGTTGATGGTTCCTCATAGCAAAAATTTATCGGTCAGGAAGGGTGGCAGACAAGTGAATACAGTCTCTCTGCTGCTGTTCACACGTCATGCGCACGGATTTTAAAATTTTTGTGCGACACCCCCCCCCCCCCCCCTTCACACATCCGTTATGTAGAAAGGATTGTACATTGCGTCAAAATTATCAACGCGGTGACATAGCGCCAGCAACAAAATTTCAGCACTTAGTTTAAATCAACTTCATTAGACTAACTACGCTCACAGCATGAGAAATGCCACTAACATGTCCCTGCACTTAATACTGATCTGCACTAGCTTCAGCCGCCTTGACCCTGCAAGCTTAATTGTCTCATCAGCCCGGCTTACTCTACCCGGCCATCTGCTACACTTCCGTTCTCTTGAGTACACTCTATTGCCAAAAGGGCTAGCCGTTATCTTCTCGTCCCATCATACGCCCTGCCAATGCCTATTTTTTTCTTAATCTTAGTTAGGGTGTCGATGACGAGCGCTTCTTCTCCGATCAAAACTTCTCTCTTTTTCTCATAACATCACACAGATCAATTTCCTTTCGATAGCTCGCTTCGGTGCCATGACTTTAAATTCATCTTTTCTTGGGCCGTGCCCTATGAGACTAGCAGTACAATTTTCCTCTCAAGTGGTTAGAATAAACTGCTTTTGTTTAAGATCTCATGGTATCATCAAAATGCACTCGAACTCACTGTTGCTCTTCTAGGCATTCCCCGCTCGTGGCATGGCTGTTCCTTCACTCCCTACCCAAAGTATACATTACCAGGAATTGGGGAAAGCTTCCAGGCAGTGCCACTAAGCGTAACGACCCACCACATTTTGTTCTGTAGCAACTATGTCATACTCTTTCTTTATAACGTTGCTGATAAGTTAGCATGCTATTTCGACAGCACTGCTGTTATCGCCCGCTCCTAGGGTAGCGTCGTTGTCGTCAGCGTAGTAATAGTAGCAAGAGAAAAGGTGGTAGTAATCGTTGTAGCCTTCGTAACCGGGGCATGCTGCCGTGGGAATCATTCGGAGGTTTGTAACCGTAAAAGGAGGAGAGTATCGCGAGATCGGACGAAGCGCCACCGGTGGGTGGTTACTACTGGAACCATTAGGCATGAGGTTAGCTCAAATGAAGAGGGTAGAATGTGATCGCAAGGATCGCCAACCCAAGGACGGTTAAAGTACAAGAACGCCACGGGAATTGTCCGCAGGGTCGTTACCTTGGAAGGGGGAATAGAGTTGCTGCGGAAGGAGAAGGGAGAAGGGGAAGAAAAGCGTAACCAAAGAGCGGTTACCGCAAAAACTGTGTGGAAGGCGGTAACCAACAAAGAAAGGATAGGAGGATGAAGGAGGATGAGAGTTACCACGTAAGGAGAAGGGTATGGCGAGAGCACAGGAAAATTTAACCGGAAGGTGGTTACCACAGGAACCACACGAAGGATTGTTACCCTTCAAGGGAGCGAGGGAGAGTTACAGCAGAAGGTGGAAGTTATGGCGTGAGCGTAGGAATGCTAACTATTGGGTGGTTACCACGGTAATCATCGGGAGGATGGTAAACGTGGAAGGAGGAGGGAGAGTAAGGTGAGAGCGGTGGCATGAAACACGGCTTATCTTTGACAGAAGTTGTGAAGCTCAGAGGGTCATCGGCAGCGCACCGTTCTTAGCACAGGACAGCAAGTCGAAAAAGCTGTTCGTGAAAAAGTAAAAAAAAGCGCTCTAGAAATATGCAGATGCGAAGTTGCTCTCGTGTTCTCTACCTAAAAATATAGTAACATATGAACACCTTAACATCTGTTGTTGTATCTGGCGATACGCATTGGTAAGGGTCCTGTCTATTTTTGAATCTTCAAAGCCATGTGTCACACGGTGGTAGGCAAAGCAAATCGAACCATTGACCGAATTCCTGGTAATGTGTATTCCATCAGCAGTTCTGTGGATTGGTTTCCACATAAGCACGGAGTTGGTTGCGCAACAAAAATGGAATAATTGTATTGTAAGTGATTTCAAGAATAAGTGGAAATGTATAGGAAATGTATAGCAGAGATTAGAAAACCGCTGTTCGTTCAGTATAGGGAAGTGGGCTTCAATAGCTCGTAAAAGCAGCACGAAGAGAGATAGAATATTATTGGTATATTAGACCAGGAAGCTTGATAGCCATAGCTGGCGCAGGACAGACTTTATTGATCATTAGAAGAAGCTTTTTTCCTTCAGTGGATGTAGCCTGGCTGATAATGATAAAAAATGGTTCTATTGATAATAGTGGCACGATACAAATTCGTACTGAAAAGCTCAGCTAATACTAGTTTCTCCCAAAAGTTGGCATGATTGTGCTACGCCCGCATTGGTGCCTTCGTGAGAATTCCTACGACCTGGCTACGAGCTCAAGCGTGCATGCTGCCGAAGGGAGCCTTGAGCATGCCACTTTGCATCAAGCTCCAAAGATTTATGACAGCTACCACCCGTTCCTTTTCAAGCGAAAAGCTTCACTACGCGGGTCAGAGCCGAGCCTCGAGTGAGCCGAACTGGTGAGTTATGCGCATGCGCGAAAACGAGTGACGTCACGCGACGCGCAGGTGGCCGCTCCTCGCCGCTGCCGCATCCGTCGCCTGACCTTTCGGCGCAGCCGCGCGCTACTGCACATGTGCGTCATGTGCATGCGCAAGGAGGCTATAAAATGCGCTTGCCAGAGAACAGGCGTGCGCACTCGACATGGAAGGGAGGAGAGTGCGGCTGCTTCTAAACTACACAGAAAAGCTGAGAAACTAAATTCGTCCGATCCAGAAGTACTCGCTTGGGAGTTGGCTGCACAACAGCGAAAAAATTATAAAGCCAAAGCTAAACGTGCAGCCGAAACGCCTGAACAACGAGAAATACGCCTTGCTAAACGACATCGGAAAGAAGCCGAAAAGCGTGTCTTGGCCGCATCTTCAGCCAGCAGCAGCCAAGCGAGTGAGGAAGAGGGAACAAGAGAATCAGAAGAGGAAAATCCCAAGACTCGCCGTTACAACGACCACGTGGTACGACTTAGCGGAAGTGCGAGTGCGACTAGGGCGTTTACGACAGACTTCGTTGTAAACTCATTCGGCCATGTTTGTGATGTGTGCGAAAGACTGTGGCACTTGCGAGATTTGACGCCGGTAAGTGACAGTATGCGTGAGACGTTAAGTTTAGCATCGGTCGAGTTGAGTGCTACCGTGGCTAGGGTGTGCGCGTCGTGCAAGGGATCTCCGGTGAAACAGAAAATCCCTCTCTACAGTGTTAGCAATGGGTATCGCTATCCACCTATGCCACCTGGTTTGCCACTGCTAAACGATGTAGCCGAAAGTCTAATTTCACCACGCATCCCGTTCGAGTTCAGAATTAAATTATCATTATTAAACTAATTAAATTAATCCTGACCTTGGAATTAGCCTAGGAATGGAACCATGGCGTCAAACCAATAATAACTGAAGCTTTTCGCTTGTATATCCAGGCTTAACCGGAGCTAAGCCACTGCCTAATTTTATTTCCCATCGATCTCTAATCAATACTTGAGATGTGTGTAAATATTCTGCCTTTCAATTTTCACGCTCAGACCAGCTTACTTGTTGATGTCCTTGAGGACGTGGTGCTGAATTTCTATGGGTTCTTCAGGTATCACCGGCGGGCTTGGCTTTCTTGTTGACCCGTTTCCGCTGCAAATTAAAAATATTCAACAGAAAATCAGGCGCTCCTCGAACATGCGTGCCGTATATCTGCTTTCGTGTGAGAAACTACAAAGTTCCTTGCAAAGACTTATCCATCTAGCATAAACTTTAGCTATTTTCTTCCATTGTGGCTTCAAAGAAAACAAACGGGACGCTCAAGCTTTACTCTCCACTTTTGTTGACTCACGAAAACAACGTGTGTATTTAAGAAGTAGGACATACATTTTTAATTTGATAATGTATGGAGCAGTGAAACAATGTAAACTGAGATTAGAAAGGCAAAATAAACGCGAAGAAATAAGCATCTCCTTGCAAATGAGGAGCGAGCAAGAAAAAAAAATTGAGCTGAAAACTTCAAACACTAACAGCAGTGGATCTGGAACAACCGTCTGAGTAAAATATCTGCGGCTGTAAAATACTTCTAGTTAGCGCGACGTTAAAGAGATGTTTCCCATATTTATCGAAAGCGAACGACAGTAAACTTTGTTACCTCTTGCGCCACTGGGCATTTCAAAATTGCGTTTGTTCTAGGACAATGAGTTAAAGTGGTCCGCAGAGTGTACACTTGAAAATGCACTGCTAAAGCACGTTCAAAATGCTTTATACTTTTGTATATCTAAGAGAAAAGCATTATTCTTTCATATAAGCGCACATGCAGTGTGCAATTGAAATCTTGTCTATCGGCCGGGTTTAAACAGAATGCGGCTGAATTTCGAGAGCGGTATATTCAGAATCCTTGAACTTCGTAAAGTTCCTGTGTAAGCAAAGCTCTAGCAGTGATTTCTATCCGAAACAGCATCTGTCACGTTAACCCTTCGAAGAAACCGCGTCCCTCACAGCCTCAGTCAATTTGGGACGTGAAATCGCAGAAAACCAAACCAATCTTCCAAGAAACAAACCGCTCCAATAGCCGTTATTTCTGCTTCTGGTTTCAATATATTCTGAAAGAGTTAAAGTGTTTGGAATTTGAAATAATTGCTATGTTCGAATCTATATTATTGGACCCAAAAATATAGCCAGCGATTATTTATCCAAAGGCATCATCAACTAGCACGTCTTGTAAAATGCCGAGTGAAAAGCATTCTCACTAAGGTAAACTGTACCCTGGAAGAATGGGTTAATTTTGACAATACGTAGTTGCAGCCATCACCTTCAATGCAAGTGGGTAAATCTAGCCGGTCCAAAACAAGGGTCTGTACGATGTCTGCCCTTGAAATCAACGTGCAAGCTAATAATGACGGCTGTCAAAATCAGCCAGGTGCAGCTAAACTGCGCAAGCCAGAAGCCATGAAACGCACCTCTTCTTGGGAGGTAAAAATCCGTCAAAACGTTCTTTATTTGAAAAATCTGAGGAAATGAAACAATATTTCAGACGCAGCAAAGTTGCATCACAAGATATTCAAAGCCTTCGTCTCTCGCAGATCAGAACCTGGAAATATACTTTCTGTAACATTGTTAGTGGAGCTTTACGGCCGACAGCTTACTCCTCAAAATTTTATCCCAGTGCAATGTTACAAAGCAGTTAAGTCATAGCAATTAGGCTACTTCTGTTTAGAGTAAACATAAACTAAAAATTTAGCACTTCAATACAAATCATCAGTCAAACAATTTTATGAACTGCTTTAGAACGTCGCAATCATGAGTTAGCGTTAATGCTGGTAATACACGCGGGGCATGCGTTTCAACTGCCTAACCCATTAGCATTTATTCCGCAAGTGAGAAAATCACTGCTAAGTGCCAGGTTTCGTATCTGTATGCAGCACCTTATCAAGAAGTCAGAGCGTTACCAGAGCACAATAAGAGTTGTCTTTGTATTCGTAATTTACTAGAGGAGAATAAAACTGTGCAAACTGAGTTCTACGCATCTTTATTGCATGAAAGATGCCTGTGTAAACGTAAATCTCATTTTGCTCCAGGATATATGCGACATCTAAAACAGTGGCACAAGTACTTGATGATGTCTTTATAACCACTTTCTGGCTGAGCTGCACTAATAGGCTTTCAAATATGCGCACAAAAAGTACACAGCGGAAAATTGAAGAAATTCTGGTAGTACACTATTTATAATTAAAAAATTCTTCAAACGACAATACACACTACCAGGACACTAACATTTCGCAGCGCGCAGCATCAAGCTTTCAGTGTCGTATTGATTTTTACAGGCGCAATGTTAACTCACTTGGGCATCGGAACCAAATGGGCGCGTGAGGTGTTCATGTTGGTCATTTCAGTGGATAGCCTTTTGGAATTCACTTGCTTCTGCCTTGAGAAGAAACATTCAGATTAAGAGTGAGAACACAAATATCGAATGTTGTGGATTTCTTTTTTGTGAAAGCACATCTTTGAAGCCAGTGGCTGCACGTCCGCATTAAACACAATATTTCGTGCACTATCTAACAGAGAAATCATGAGAGCACTCGCACTTCTTGTTGAAATTCGGCAGTCAAATTTTAGCGCCAAGCGGAAGTGGGAAAAACAAAAACTCAAGTTTACAGAAAAATTTGCAGACGGTTCACCATTGCTAAGCGGGAATACCGTGCAATCGCATTAGTTAATTTCGACGCTTAAGGTCTTTACATGCTGAAGGCATTTCACCTAATGGCCTTTACCATAAAGGCCTTTGACGAAAAGGCCTTCTACCCTAAGGTCTTTAACCGGAAGATATTTGCCACGAAGGCCTTCACCATAAAAGCCTTTGACATAAAGGTCTTTAGCTTGAATGCATTTACCTTGAAGGCCTTCATCCACGTGAAGGCCTGTCAGGTGTGCCCACTTGGCGTGTTGCCCACAACCCGGCGGGCATCGGGGCCACCGCCACAAAGCAGGCTTCAGGAACGTATACACGTACGCGCGAAATTCGAATATCCGCCCAGCAGCAGCACTAAAACGTATTGCAGTCCTAAGCAAGAATTAGCAGAGCTGTGTTACCTAAAGATCTTTCTAGTTGATTGAATGCAACGTATGTACTGCTAATAAGATTTCATGTCCAAAACTTTTGCCATACAGTGCCAGCTATTACCTTTCCATGAAATGTGCTACACAGCTTGTCCTATTTTGGATGGGACGAAAGGGATGGCCGCGCAAAGAATAAAGTAGTGAACAATGGTACAATAAGAAATGTCTGGCTATCAGGTAATCAGTGCGTTAAATAAATTTGACAACATTTCCAACTTCAGTAGGGTGCTTTAAATGGCTTGGTGAGGTGATCAATCTCTGTCCTTCAGTTTTGATAGTTCGTCTTTCGTGCAATGTTTTTCATTTCAAAATTGTTAAACTACAATAAGGACGCTATTCTCCAATGAATCTCGTAATGTTCAAAAAAAATCTACCGATTTTTTTTTGTACGGACATATGTAGCTTAGAATCGTTTTCTGTCCGACGTACTCTACAGCAGCATTAGCGAAAAACACTGGTGTGCGAGTCGCTGTTCAAGGCTGTTCATCGACTTAATTATTGCTTGGGTTAGCCGCTTTTCGAAGATGTGGATCTGGACTGTGAAGAAAAGCTGCGTAAAAAATAACATTGGGTCTCCTGAGTCATATAACCATTTTTAATGATATTTTACATTCAAGATTTCAAAACAATCCACTGTAGTCCGTCTCAGTAAGGTAGCAAGCAATGGTTTCCTTTAAAATGAAGGAGTCGGATGCGAGGAACAGTAACTAAGGTTTTGATTGCGTTAGAAAAAAATGTGATAAAAAGTAATAGATAGTTTGGTGAATTCTTCTTGCAAGAAGGAGAATATTCAGAGTCCGCCTAAGGAAGTGTTTCGCACAGCATTATTGGGTAAGCGCAGTGTTGAAGTACGAAACATAACCAAGCCCTTAGGGACAAACGACTTTAAAGGAAAGAGGAAAAAGCTGAAAAATCAAGCAACGTGCAGGCCCTTTTGCCTCCACGCTCGCCGCACTGGTTACCCCGATGCACACGTGCTGAAAGTAGATGGCACTCGTGTTCTTACCGCGCCAGTCGCCTCCGGTGAATGACGAACACCGCCAGGATGGCAGCCATGATAACAACGGCTGTGAGAATTCCTCCTACGATTGCTCCAGCGGAGCCCGTCTCCTGTGGCAGCGCTGCGATAGAAAGCACGTGTTCTCCAAGGTTGCCATTCCTCGTGGCAACGCTTTAAGCACAAAAATGTGTACAAACCACGCGCGAAAACCAAGACGACTAGAAGCGCGATTATTTAAGCGCGAAATGGGTAGTCTCTGCGACCGTGTGCAGTTGTATTCCATATGTGTCCCTCCACGCGAGGCTTGCTCAGTCACGCTCATGCGTAAATAATGCGCTCCTCAATTCCCTTACCCTGAAGTGCGTCTGGAGAGTGGCGAGCATATACTCTTATAGCTCTCCTGCGCCATTACGTTCCGTGACTCACACATGCAAAGCTGATCCGGTGCAGAGAATTTCATTCTCTAAACTCGCCGCGAAAGAAACCGCAAACCGTTTCATTTTATTTCATTTCATTTATTTCTTCCTTAAAGGCCCGAAGGCATTACATAAGGAGGGGCTTACAAATGGGTTTGTGTAACTGCACACATGATGAAAACATAGGCACAATGAACTTAACATTGGAACTGTAAACACTAGAAAAAACACTAAAAAAAGGAGGATCAAGTGGTTACAAAATGGTAAGCAAAAAAGAAAAAAACCACGAAAATACAGGGAAAAAATACAGGAAAAAGCACAGGGCAACTACAAGTTCACGTGTTCTGAAAATGACTAGTGAGTTTCTCGCGAAATGTTTTGCGATCGTTGCATGAAACTATGTCGTTTGACAGGGCATTCCAATGGGTTATCGCGTCAGGAAAAAAAGAACTGCTCATTGCTAAAGTACGGCTCTTGATGCTGGCTATGGGGTGGCTGTGGCTGAGGCGACTGGAAGTTCGGATTGGTGGTTTCAGCAGGGGGTGCTTTGACGTCGGATGGTAAAAAAAGCAGTTCAACCGCGTTTTCCGCTACATTCTTAATTAAACTTACCTATTGTGAACCTGACCGAATACTGCATAGAGAGGTTGTGTATTTTGAGCTCTACAAATACATAACATGGTTGCGGACCATCATAATCACGCACACTGCATGCTAAAACCGGCTTCTAGAAAATCATTGGACGTATTTTTGATGCCAGTATCAATTAGTAAAGAGAAGCTTTAGAATTACACAGACTGTCACCTCCGCGAAAATTGTTTTATGACTGAATTCCTACTTTTAGTTACTATGCTAGGTAGCAGGAAAGGTCTTACCAGTGATGAAAACTTCGGGACTGCTGGCCCGGCTTCCTCCACGAGTGTACCCAATAATGTACAGGCTGAATGAGTAGAAAATAAGAAAAAGGGAATAATGAGAGACTGCTTGCCGAGAATATAATTTAGAGAAAAAAATAGGGCTCCTGAAAGCAGTCAAACTCAGAAGTTTGAATGTTAACCTATCCTTGATCAATGCCAACGTGTTTGTTTTTCTTCTGTATTCATTGGTTTACTGCAGTACCCTCAAATTGGCATATGAGCTTGTATAACCGACGTCAGAAGCACTATAAAAAACATAGAAAATTATTACTGGTTTAATCGCGAAATATGCGTAGAGAAAATTGGTTGACTTCGTCAGTGTGTTATTTTCATAATTTTTTTGGAGCCCTTCTTTAGTTCATTAAAAGAATGAGCTTCGAAGCAAGCGTGAAATCGTTCTTGAGTGAACATTTTCGGCTTTTTTAGTGCCATGTCTCTCTTTCTAAACTCTTTTCATCTGCCTGGTACATTTTTCCGCGAATTTTATTCATTTTTGATTATGCATTACGACACAAGAAAACAGCTGCTCCCTACCTTTTTTTTTTGTACAAGCATCGTTCAAAAGCTGGATTGTATGTACTTGTAGAAATGAGAAGTTGCAACTACCAATCAATGTTCACAATCGAAAGATTTAAAACAAATTTAAGTGCTTACATTAAAGCAGTCAGTGCAGATAGGCTCGCACATTGATTCACTTTCTTCCGTCTTACTGTCGGGATCTTATGTTTTTTTCTGCTGAAAGCGTCATTAAAATTGCAGGTTGGTGGATGCTAGTCTACCATGTTGTCACCTACTGGTGATGACAGTCCGGCGTGCACGAAGACGGCGAAAAGGGCTTCCAAACGAAACTTTTTATTAGGCTTACTTGTACCCACAAATAACTGAATGACTCGGTGACGGGGTAGCAACAAGCGTGCTCGGCGGTCGTCAAACAGAATGCCCGCCGCTCTCGGCCGTGCTAAGCTTAAAGCTGATAGCGAACTTTCGAGATATCCCGTGCAAAGTCATCACAACCGTCTGGATCAACATAAAGTCTGCTCCGCCTGGATGCGATCAACCGAAATAAATCTGGTCGCGTCTTGCATCACAAACAAACCGATAAAGCCGCTTCGCCGGCAGCATTTAAGAATGAACAAAGCAAGTACAAATATTTGCGGCAATATAGTACTAAAGCAATGAAGCAAATCGGCTATTACTTCGGCTGCGGCTGTCCGGGTCTTACAATGCAATTCTGATTTGTATGCATAATCAGCCCTGTGATGAAATTACGGTAGGTGTAGCCTGGTCGCTTCACTAGTCATCGACGAGCTCTTTGTTCTTGCCAAACGCACTTGACTTCTCGGATAGAATTTCCTTGACAGCTTCTCGTCGTCAGATGTCTTGTCCAATATTTCAATCAAGGCTACTCACCCGTATTCCGTTCCTGCTCTGAGAGGTCCATTGCAGGGCGCTTGGTTGTGGATGTCGCACTGTTCCGATCCAATGGTGCACACCACGGTGTTTGTCTGTCCATGCATTAGTTGGCAGTTTAATGGATCGTCCCCATCGTCACCTGCATTATGGAGAATAGCGTTGAGAGCGAGAGCAATTTGGAGAATGCATAATGGTTCCACATCAAAACTCTATCGAAATGCCTGTGGGTAAGGCTGAACGCAGGTGATATAGCACCACGGTGTTTATCTGTCCATGCATTAGTTGGCAGTTTAATGTATCATCCCCATCGTCACCTGCATTATAGAGAATAGCGTTGAGAGTGAGATCAATTTGGAGACTGCATAGTAGTCCCACCTCAGAACTCTATCGAAATGTCTGTGGGTAAGGCTGAACGAAGGTGATATAGCATATAAAAAACTTGAACTCCCTCGCTTACTTAAAGCTAGCTGCGTTTATTGCTTTTTATTTGATCTGGTTCTTGAAATCGAGTTCATTTCCTCTACAGAAAATAAAATAATAACATTTAAACGCTGCGGATGAAGGTCTCACTGTCTTACATATTATGTTCTTCTTACGTCAGATTACTATCATGCAGTCCAGAGTATCCAGCAAGGTTTCCGACAGTTCGATTCCAGAAGTATTGCTCATTACAAATCAAGAGACCACAGCGAAAAGGATGCGATGAAAAGCTGTACAGCCTTCACAGAAACTTCGCAGTTGTAAAAAATTCATCATGCTCCGGTACTAGCGCTGTTCCCGCTTGAAGTATGTAAATAATTCGGCATCATCTTTCCGACTGATAGCCTTCGTGGTTATCGTAGTTTAAAAGAGAAAAAAAAATCATAGTGCAGATAGTTGGTACAGCAACCGCAGGGAAAGGTGATTATCCCGGATTCGGCTTCCGGACCGCTGTGATTTTTGTTCATCTTCTGAATTTCTTAAAAGCTATTATTACCACATGATTACCTTTCGTCTGCTGCCTCGCGGCGGCAGTCAGGTGAGTGTTATTAAGTAGTTACTCCTTATACAGACGACGGTAGCAGCGTTGTTTTCCAACTGCTCTTTTTTTACGGAAATGAAAACAAATGACAATTACATGTCGAATTCATACTCGTGTTCCTACTTTCTTACTTCTCAATTAGTTGAAGCAGTGAATCACACTTGACTTCCACATTAGCTAGCCTAACGAAGGAAAAGCTACGCTACTGCTTTCCACCAGGTGTCGCAGAGTACTCCGTAGTTGCCATGCGTGCCATCAAAGTTTTGTGCAGTTGCCTAAGACGAGAATTTAGATTGCGTTAATGCCTGGTGAAAAGCCTTAAACAGCGCTAAGCCGTGTTTAGCCACTGAACCAATGGCGACCTAGGCAGTGAGCTATGGGTTGGTCAAATGTTTAAGGGGAATAAGCTTGCCATAAGCTTGCCGTCCCGGTTAGCTCAGTTGATAGAGCGACTGCCCCGGTGAAGCGGTGGTCCCAGGTTCGAACCCCAGACCAGAACAAATTTTTCATTACCTGCGAAATTTCTGAGAAAGCTGTATAGCTTTCCTTTGCAGCCGTATGGCAGTGCTTAAGCGGATGCTAATGAGTAGTTTCTCCCCTACCTCAGTGAGCGAAGGGTACGCAGCTATAAAGGATACCAAACATTCAACACATGTTTCATAACCTACGAGGTGTTCTTTCAAACACTTCGAAAATAATAGCGCAGTATCATGCCCAGTTTCTTTGTTGGGTCGTCGCACCATCGATCTGGCAGGTTGGTAACTTGAGATTTTTATACCGCGGCACCTCTAGGTACTCACCGGTAAAAATCCACCTCCCTTCCACAAGCCCCGCACATCGTGCACCCACCCACCTCCATCCTTCAGAAGCTCCACCACAACCCATGCACCCAAATCCTTCCTCCAAAATTCATCTACCCACCTTAACCCTTCAGAACCCATGGACTCAGGAGACACCCAGGCAGCATCAGAGCGAAAAAAACGATGGCGAAGTGAACTTGAAAGACGCAACACAGTTGAACGGTGATTGATGAATGTTAAGGCGGATGGTACAGCGAATACTACTAAAACAGATGTTCGACACTGCATCATGTAATCGCCTGTTCATTTTTTTAACTGAATCCACAGCAGTCGTTAATCTTAACGACCCCACTGCTTCAGGAGACGATAATGTAGGCAGCGCTACCAATCTCTATTATTAGACAGCTTACATAAACTCCCCTGTAACCAAAACTTGCCATTGAGGCCATACCTAATCAAGCTTTTTAAATCCTGGATGTTCTCAGCTTGATTTCAACACTGTCAGGCCCACGGAGTGTCTCAGTTGCGGTGTGATTCGCTTTCTAATAACGAAAACACTCACCTTTTTTGAAAGGGTTCCAGCCTTCCGGAGTAATTACGCGGTGCTGTGTCGGTTGCTTTCGTGACAGTTCGCTCCTGGATACTTTGGTCGTGACATTTCCAACTACAAGAATATAAGAGAGGGCAATTGCTGAACACGTAGTTCTTTCACATAATTGCGTTACATCTTACTTGTATCAGTATAATTACGCAGTGTTTCTTCCAGGCTAAATAAATCACTTCTTCACAAGAAGGAAAAGCACTGTAGTGTATTATCCTGCCTGGTAGTCAATAGGCTTTCTGCAAAAAAAAACTCTGTCTGATATAACTACGGGCCAATCGACTCTAAATTTAAAAAGTGATTCAGCAAATCACGCAGGAATTTTGAAAAAAACTCGTTATGTTTGACCCAAAATGGAGCACGTACACAAGACAATGAATATATGGTCCGAGGTACGGAATGACCATCATGCGGCGAGGCGTCATAGTTTACTGCCAACCAAATTCTTGTTGACATGCATCTTTGGCGCTGGTAAGTCCTCGCGTAAAACGCTTGTCAACCCGTTGGCAATGCGAACCTTACTGAATCGGAGGTCAAAAACAGCTGTGCAATGAAAAGGGGGAAAAAATGTGCAAACTAAATTGCGCTGTCGTCGATCTATGAGGTATGTTTCGAAAGGTGGCACGCACATTTCCCAAATGTGATGGTGTGTTGGGATTGCGTTGAAAACTTGCTTTTCATGGCACAAGAGGGACGAAGGCTGGTATGGTCAAAACTCGAAGTCAAATTTGCGAGGCCAAACCGAGGTCCCCTTGCAAAGGGCTAAAGCTTCCCTAAAATATTTGTGTATCTATAGACTTGAGAAACGAGAAGGAGGTTAGTCACATTTGTTCAGGAAACAAGCCGGAACGAGAAGGTAGGCTTTCAAGTAAACCCTTGAGAAAGCTTTCTACTTAGTTTTTGACTCATCTACAAATACGATGCAGAGTAGTCTGACACCGCCTCTACACTGATCGCATTTAAATTGCTTAGTAATGTGTGTGTGCTCAGCTTGAATATGGCACAAAATAATTCCAACTTTTCACTCTTCAGGCAAAGGACTTTCCAAAGGGCGTTCACTGTTCGCTTCAGTATAGCATTGTATATAATTTAGCTCACCATTCATCAGCTGTTTTGAATATTTACTCGAAAATCTTAAAATATTTTTTGCGTTTGATTTGTCTCTGCTAGCTCATTCCGAAGCCTTGTCTGCACATTTCTCTGAACTTTTTCAATTCACAACTATTTTTACGTGCTGTAACCGCAAATGATTCATGCTAGTGGCATAACCATACCCAAAAATTCTGGACAAAAGCATTTCTGAGCGGGAAACCGTATAAGAGCACCATTTTTTTATATAATGAAAGATTTCACTATAACAATGAATATATCCACTGGTCATCGAACGGCATTCTATAATTTGTTTTTCTATTAACGTTTTTGTTATCGTGAAAAGCGTTACTCATTTGTTTTCCTAGGCAGATCTTAACTGTTCGATGCGATCGATGGAAACAACTTAAAAAAAAGTTTGCTACATATCGGAAGAATGAACCATTACGTTCAATGTTTTCGTGACAGCTTCTTACAATTTCCTAATTTTCAAAAATTTCGCCAGAGAAAGTTGGACATGGGTGTGTGGAAATGTCAAGACGAGAGAAACCGTCTCAGCCCCTCTCGGCCTAAAATTTTCGTTGGGAGAAACACATTGACTTTCATTTACATACGACGAAATTTGGCTGCGCAAAGAGGCCCGCGCCATTTTCCTCCGACACCCTTCCCCTCCAAACACACACTCCAAGCAACCCGCGTAAATCTGCGTCATCTTATGCCCGGTGTGCTTTCCCGGCCTGTTGATGAGATTTCGCCATTTTGCTGTCTACATGGGATTCCTCTCAGTCGCGTTTCCACTATCGGTTCATATTCCTGCTACTCTGGGCGAAGAACTTTCTTCAATGGTCTGATGTTCGCGTCATAGTAGGCAAAAGAGTCCTTCCCTCTTTTAACGCAGTTTTAAGCTCGAACTACACACACAACAGCGAACTACGAGAATAGTCTAGGCTCTTTCTCAACAATGCATTAAAAAAAAGTGTTCTGATAGGCACACTCAGTACATTGCATCAGCCAGTCAGTGACTGCTACTATAAGCGTGCATTTCTTAATCCTGAACCCCACCGTTTCACGTAGGCCGTTTCGCATAACACGGATTTGTCGCGTAACTCCGGGAGTTGACAATTGGCGCCACTTGAGGACGGCGGTAAGCATATTTGAAGGATTTGCAAAACGCATAGAGTGCAAAATTTTTGTTCTCTTGGGGCATGGCAGTAAGGAAAAAGAACAGCGCTGAGAGGAGGCAAAAACTGTGAAATACACAAATAAAAGCGCTGAACTCATAACAGTACGTTTATTGACGGCGCGGAGCGAACCTATATATTAGCAGCGTGATGTCAGAGCGTGAGGAGATAGCGAGAGAAACGGCTACAAAAAATGTCGAAGCGTTCGAAGCGGGCGAGGTGTGTGAAAGCGTCGATTTCTTTGCATCCCACTTGTGAGATCACGGATATCTTACTCGTAAGCAATTTTTTCTCCGTCGCCACTTTAATCAATGTTGTTCTGTTTAATTTTGATGGCCTTGGAAGTAATAAGTACGACAATGATAAACATTGGACTGCTAGTTCAGTCGCCCAAATATTGGTTTCTTACCCGTAAAGGTCGACTAGGCACCAATCCAAGTTCGCTGAGGTTGACTGATTTCGGCGCTTGATCGATAAAGTGGCTACTTTCGTTGAAAGTGGAGTTTTCAGAAGGTAGAGAATGCCAGAAAAATTAAATTCGCGTATCGCTGCCGCCGACAGTTTTTATAAGTAAATTTCAGAGACGGAACTATTCGTTTAGGCGAATTATTGCGACCACTCCGCGTCGCCTTCCTGTTTTGCTTGATACGGCATCACATTGTCTTGAATAGTGCTTAATTTCGTCATCAGAATCGCGAGTTTTAGTGCAACGGCAGAAAAATCAATTACATTTTCAACTCCAACTTTCCCAGGAATAAATACGGCTGTTCCTGCCGGGCGTGAACATAACCACAAAGAAACTACGTGTTGGATGTTTTCAGCAAACAAAAATTGGATGAGATTGTGCACGGTCTTCACTGCAATAAAGGGCAACACATGACAAGGGCAGCGTAGAAGGATATGTTACTACTCGGCGCTATGATCTTCTTTCGTTATCGCAAGGGTATCTCTGCTTTTAGTCAGTCACTAGGCAATTGTGGGTGGCTTAAAGGTCAATTCACTAAAGAGAACTGCCATCGTGACATTTTCGCCTACGCAGATAGACAGAAAGGCAACGACTGAACTCGTTCTTTCACAAAGTGGTGCAATATTTGCCCTCTGAAAGCGTAAACTGAGCCCAGACAGGTCCGGTGAGGTTTGAGTATTTTCGCAGAAGAGAAAAATATTAAAAAACAGGTCGCCACCCTCTGGAAGACGTTGAAGTAACGAGCGTTAGCTGTTTGGTGTACTAGACGAAGAAAGCGAAGAAGAACGCCCCCGTTGTCCAGTTACACCCGCTCAAGACACGTCCCAAACGGGACTTGCATCGTTTGGGGGGTCAAGGTGGGCCTAGAATTCAACTTGCGGCGCGATATGGTAACGCTTCAATTAGTAATTGCATGCATAGAATGTTTACCTATTATTTAATTGTGGTTTTATTTCTATACCACAACATATATGATTTTATTTGCCTACAAATTCGGTACGCCGCTGTCTCCGGATGAGTGCCCCTTGTCGGAATATATATAGCGGAACGAATGTGTACACATATAGAACAAGCGGCTATAGGTACCTGATACTTTATTTAATATCAGCTGCTGGTCCTTGGACCCAAGATATTAAACTTATTTTTGGAATATGGCGGAGGGCTAGACGCACTCTGGCACGGGTCGGCCCGGTATTGCACTGCCTCCGGGATCGGCCCGGGGCCTATGGGCCTATTAGCGCTCTGCGCCTTTTTTATCCATCTTTCCCTCCTGTCCTTTAAGTCTCCTACTTTCAGCACGCAGCAGTGAGCGTGGCTCGGTCTCCTACTTTCAGCACGCGGCAGCGAGCGTGGCTCGGCTTGAGCCAGTAGGCAGACCCGTGCACTTTTCTTTCTTCCTATCAGCGACAGCAGCAGCATCAGGAGCAGGACACTAGACAGCAGCAGGGACGAAAACTGTCCACTGGACAGTTTTCGTCCCGTTGTAGGATATACTTTGGGGGTGAGGGGGAAAGGGATGGGAGGGCACAACGAATTTTTATGGCCGCCATCATGGATTCGAGGAACCGAAACTATGCCGCCATTTCGTCCCCTGACGTCAATGTCACATAGTTCCACCCCAATCCACCATATTGCACTGAGACGTCATCATTGGCATGGTGAAGGTGGTTGTTTCTACAATGCTATAGTAGATGGCGCTACAAGTCTTCATGCGAGAGATGCTGTTTTTTAGTTGCTGCCACAGGTGGCGCTGTGATCTCAGGGTGGTAGCAGATCCCATCAAATCTCGAAACGTGATGAGTAGGAGCTAACGCTCTAATAAAGGCAAAAAATAAAATCCAGCACCGAGCCAGCCCAAGCACGTCGGCACTCACGGATCCGGTCCGATGATCCAACCACCACATCGTAGCCGATGATCTCGCCGTTCGATTCGTCGAACATGCCTCTGGACAACACGAAAGCCTTCTGAGTGTCTGGGTGTGGCGCGGACGGGCAGTCGGGGGTAACCAGAGACAAGTTCTTCGGTGGCGGTGGATCTGCACGTAAATCCGTTCAACATCAGTGGCTGCTTAGCTGGTTACTGAATAGCATATAATACAGTTTAAAGGAAGCCCTGTGAGAGTTGGGCGACCCATAATACTGAAAAAAAAACGAACACAACTGTCTGCTGGAGTAGCTGCTAGAAGTCCATAGGAGACATTTCGGCGCCAGCATGAACATAATTTTAAAAAAAATCATAACAATTCGTTTTTTTCTTGGATGTGCCTCAGAAATAGCAGTTATAAGAAGACGAAAAAATAATATCGCCAGCGAATGCATGGAATGCACCCTAAAAAAAAAAACTGATGCATTTGCGTGAACTTTACATGGCTTACGCGCCTGATGAATGGCGATGCATTTCAGTTACTCTCTTTTAGTTGCACACTAAGGTAACTGCGTAACTCGGCTTTGCCTGTAGGATATTCATTACAACTTTTATCGACAACGAGCCTATAATGCTGCATTTTTAGCGCTTGGAGAGCACTGAACTTCAAGCTTTTTTCAAGCTGTTGAGTCGACCTTGCTGCTGATTTCGTGTTTGCCTGGCAGGATTCACCAATCGAAGCAGCTACGTCCTAACATGCTGAGTTCTTTTCCGCTTAAGTTTGCCCCGCGCTTTTAAAACAGAAAAAAAATGAAAATGTTACGCTAAATCGCCGTTGGTGCTTCTTACGACTGCGACATGTTTTCTCAAATGAAATAACGTGCCTGAAAAAAACTGGCAGCATAAATTACTTCACTGGAACCGTATGCAATGAGCTGACAGCGACGGCTACCTACCCTTAGGTGAGATGCTTTGCTACAATAAGGTATGTTATATCTATATTAAAGTAAAGTACTGTATGTGACGGGTAGATGGTGCTGCATAAATAATTACAGCAAGGCGCAACAGAAACTAGAAATAAGAACATGCTGCTATATTTTTGTACCATTTCTTTCCTCCTTACGCATTAGTCTTATAATTAAAATAATGCTTGCTTATTTCATTTACACTGCATGTCACACTCTGCCTAATTTAGAACTTTCCCAGATGTACCTCTGACGCTTCTACAACATTAAATATCAGGCGAAAATAAGCAAAGATCACATGCTTCAAAGCAACCTAACCATGACTTTCGAAATCCTTATTCAAAGTTTTCAGACCTTGCACCCGTGTGTTTGCACAGGTGACATGACTGCATGCCAGCACTGTATGCGCAGACTCCGCATAATGCTAGCTGAAGTTCAAGGGTATAAACAGCAGAGCACTGGTCGCTTATAATGTGTGCTCAGAGCTTGACGCTCAGTTTAGCTGGAATGTTACCGCCGTATAAGTTTTCCGTTTTCTCACCGTGTTGAGTTTCACACCAGCAGTAAACAGCTCATGGAATGGCTCGCAACGCACGCTTAGCAAGCGCTGCCGCAGTGACCCGTGCTAATGCATCGGGTCATAAATATGGCAGCGCTTCGTCGCTAATGCACCGCGCGGCAAACATCCTTAAGAACCACGTAATTCCGAGCGCGAAAAAAAAAGCGAAACATCACCAGGGTGCTTTTCACGCAACGCAGCGTCTTGCGTGACCATAGCGTATACCGCGAAGGCTGGTACGCTCATCATATGCTAAACGCTAGGTGTTCTCACGCGAGGATACAAAGAAGACACGCAATGTTCTCGGAGGAGCCTGACGACACGTGTGGAAAACAGTTTTTTTTTTCGAGGGGGGGGGGATGACAATTTTGGAGGTGGGCATTAAAATCTATGACGAGTGTTTACAAAGCCAGTGGCGAGAGTTTTTGCAGTAATACAGTCGAAACTTGTTGTAACAAAGTTGAGGGAGTCCGGCGATTATTTCGTTATAGGCGTAGCTTCGTTATAGCTCTTCTAGATCGAGTTTTTATGGAATCGCAATTTCTTCTTTATATCCTTTATTCCGTTACAAACCGTTTTGTTATAACGAGGTTCGACTCTAAAACTCGCTCGATGGCTACGGCACTCGCTACTTTAGACAAAGGGTGCGGGATGAACTGGCAGACACTTTCATAACGCTGAAAAGCATAAATGACCTTTATGCGGTTGAGCGCAAGCGCACGTTTGGTGACTACGAGTGGCAGGAATTATTCCAGAGCCCTTCACCAAGAGGTCCCTCGCAGCTCCCGCGCCACGTCGGAGCTTTCCACTCCCCAGACCAAAATTAAGTCAAAACTTGACACATATTTCGTTGGTGCGCTTTCATGGCGGCAAAGCTGAATTAATTGGAATCACGGGTAGATGTAATTAAGGTGCAATTACTCGAGTGTAAAAATAAACCATGTTATTTTCCCTCGCTCCATGATCTTTCCACATCGCATTCAGCATTTTGGACAAGCCAGTTTATGTAAATATGGCGGAGTGCAGGAAACATGAAGTTTGTGACTCCAAACAGTCTGTCCGATTATTGAATAAGCCCGGTTTTCAGGCCCAAGACTTTCATGGCGGGAAGGTATGGTGGGGTTCGGTTTGCTTTATGGGGCCTTTAAGTCCCAAAGCAACTCAGGGAATGAGGAACGCAGTAGTGGAGGGCTTCGGAAAATTTGGACCACGTTGGGCTCTTTACCGTGCATTGAGATCGCACAGAACGTCCGCCTCTAGAACATTTTGCTTTCGTCGAAGAGCGACTGTCGCCGTCCGGGATCGAAACCCGCGTCTTTCGGGCCACCAGCCGAGCACCATAACCACTGCTCCGCTACAGTGACAGCACAAGGACGCTAAGAGCGGAGCGTACTGGGAAATTAGTTCAGATATATAGGTGATTTTCTTTTACCGTTTATTGATATTTATTTGAAAAAGTGGACAAGATACCACGATGTGGTCGGTTCTGGCGAATTTTGCAGCAACGCGAACAAAATGTACTTGATTGCACTTGATAAGTGTCTATAATTTGAACGTTAATAACAAAAAATAACGAGTCCAATAATTTATTTTCCAATTTAGGGAACAAGGTCATAAAGCAAACGTCGTCGACATTAAGCCCTGCTTTTTAATTTTTTTCCTCGCCAATGTGGTTCGAAATGTCGAAAGTAGAAAAGACGCACATGCAGCCTCGTACAGCTTGCTTTTCAGCATTGCCTATTTTTGAAATGGCATCGCTGCGCCCAGTATTGTAGTCGAAATCAAGTTAACTTCTTCAACCGCATCAAACATACACTGTGTTGTGCCCTGGACCGCCTCGATCCTCGCCCATTAACAGAGCAAAAGATCCTCGGTCCGTGGCCACAGCAGTCGACTGCCCTCGAGGCATACAAGGCACTCTTTGCCTACTTGAGAGCGACTGGATTGAGTGACAAATTGTGACAGCGTTCTGCGTGTGTGTGTTATGCCTTTTTCCCCTTCTCTCTTCCTCCTCTTTAGTCCCCTAATTCCTCTTCCCCAGTGCAGGGTAGCCAACCGGAACCCCTTTCTGGTTAACATCCCTGCCTTTCCCTCCTCCTCTTTATCTATCTACCGCATCAAATACACAAACAACATTCATATTTAATTGATATAAAACGCGAGCAACGCCATTTTATTAATAAGGAATGCGGGAAAGTCAACTAAACGAGCTTTGAAATGCATATTTTAACACTCCATATTTCTAACTGCACTGCAAATTAACAGAACTAGAAAACAGAGCTCAACTTCAATGTTGACAACCCTCATTTTCGCAATATAATCTTGTCGCCTAATACCAAAAATTAAAGAAGTTGATTAGGTAAGTTTATTTAATTTATCGTGCCATTGTTAAGATCAGGCACATAATGTCCGGCTAGCTATAAAGTTCACCTGCTGACACCGCACTGACGTAATTATCACAGTCATTAAAATTAAAAAAACTGTAAATGTTCAAGTCAATCACCCTGTATAAAACGTCAGCTCCAAAACCGGTTAGACTCCATGATTTCAACAATTTCACAGTGACGCATCTTTCAAGGGTACCGTGAATTGCCTCGCTGCAGTAGCTAACTGCATTTAGACACGTTGTCGACAGGTTGAGAAGCCAGTTTCATCACGTTGAGTCCTGTACAGAGATTGCGGTAACTACAATACTTCCATATTATAGAAATTATGGCGATCAAAGGTCTCGGCGAATTAGAGGTATCCAGATAAAACTACGCTTCAATAGTTTCTTTAGGTGCAGGGCGGTAATCTGGGCCTGTTGGTTCGTCACAGAAGAGCAAAATATGCAGCGCAAAAAGCGCATGGACGACAGAAGAAAGACAGCGCTTGACTTTGTCTGTCTTCTGTCGTCCATGCGTTTTTGCGCTGCATATTTTCCTCTTCTGTTGTTTAGGTGCGTTTTATTTGCTTAATTTCTTTCATTTTTTGACAAACTATCAGCCGGGTTTTGCTGTATGTACAAGTGCCTTATATATGTACACTTATATACAAGTTGCATATAAGGGCCGCATATGACTGGAGTGGCGTTATAGTAGTTCAACAAATTAAACGAGAAAAAGTCTTAACCCAGGTTACAGTTCATGGAGATTTTCAGGTTCTGGCTTCGCGTTGACATGACTTTCTTCAGAGAAATATTCATCATAAGCCTGACCCTGCCCACTACAGGGCGAAGCCCGCGCCAACTGGAGTGGCGTTATCTAGTTCTACAAATTAAACGAGAAAAAGTCTTAACCCAGGTTACAGTTCATGAAGCTTTTTAGGCTCTCACTTTGCGTTGACATAACTTTTTTCAGAGAAATATTCATCATAAGCCTGACTTCACCCGCTGTAGGGCGAAGCCCTCTCCAATTAACCCTCCCCTGTGCCAGTTACGGCTACCCTATCCCCGCGATCTTCCTAATCTCATCCACCCACCTAGCCTTCTGTCGCCCCCTGCTACGCTTGCCTTCCCTCGGAATCCACTCCGTTACCTCTCAAAGACCAGCGGTTATATTGCCTTCGCAGTACATGCCCTGCCCAAGCCCATTTCTTCCTGTTGATTTCGACTAAGATGTCATTAGCCTGTGTTTGTTCCCTGACCCACTCTGTCCACCTTCTCTATTAACGTTACAGCTATTATTTTCTTTCCATAGCTCGATGCGCTGTCCTTAACTTAAGCTGAACCCTTTTCGTTAGCCTTCACGTTCCTGTCCCATAGGTGAGTACAGGTAAGATGCAGCTTACTACCTATCAAGTGAGAAAGCGGTTTCGTGCTGCGAACACTTAATGCTTGCTTAATAATTTGGAATAATAATAACGAGGCTAACATAGTGCGATTTATTTTTGGTTAAGGGTACCTAGACTTATCGCATCAACATTATGAGTACAGTAAATCTGCACCAATGTCTCTAGTGTGAATTGCTGTCACCATGTAACGCATGGCGTTGAAAACCCATCATCAGCGCGGGAGTTTCGAACCTTCCTATTATCCCTGTCATTGTCTATGGCCGCCAGAAATTGTCGTTGCGATCGCAGGAAGCAGTTCGTAGATCACATTTTGCTGTGATGTAAAATAGTAGGCAATTGTAATCACCCACGTTTACGCAGGATCTCTCGGAACAAATTTTCACAAAATTAGAAAGTGAAATTATCTCCATTGATCTCCATGGTGCACGCTGCCGGCGCTCAACGCATGCTGCTAGCTGTAGATATCTAGGAAAGGTGGGCATGGAATCTCTATTGCACCTTTATTGCATTACAGGTTTCATACCCAGCAATTCTGGAAAAAAGCATTTTTTAGCGGAAAACCATTTATGAACGCAATTTCTTCGTATCATATCAAGATTTCACCATGACAATCAATGTATCCGCAGATCACCCGACGGCAGTCTTGTATTTTTTTTTCCATTCAGGATTATGCTATGTTCAAAAGCGTTCACCATTGGTTTTCTATGCCAGCCTTAACTGTTCGATGCGATTGATGGGAACACTGTAAAAGAAAAATTTTGCTACACATCAGAATAATGGTGTATTACCTTCAATGTCTTCATAACAACATCTTACAATTTTCGAATTTTCAAAATTTTTGCCCGTGAAAGGTGGACATGACAATGGTTATGTAGGCCTGTTAATTTTGTTTTGACTTCAAAATGTACTGAGTTAACTTATGTGGAGCAGATAGTGTATGAGCACTTATCGGCAAGAATAGGTTTGCAGCATTACAGATATGAGCTGAAAAGCACAGAACAACGGAAATCTGGGCGAGTTGATTTCGGTTATCCATTGTAAAAACAGCGCGAAAAAACTCGAACACGGAGCGAACTGGACCACACGAGCGTGTTTATTGCGTCTTGGTGTTTTTCGCGCTGCTTTTTACAATGGAAACCATGCCGGATCAACGCAGGAGGCGCTTCCCTGGCATACGAGTAATATCTTAGCTTGCATTTTAAGGCATAGTACTTTTTTTCTTCTCGCAATATGCCGTCCCAGACAAGCGCGCAGAACTTTTCATACGCTAATTCAAAGACTGAGAACCAAACTCGCCGCTGTATAATTGTAGAAGAGAACGAAATGCAGTCACTGTGCCTCCTCTGTGCCGAGAACGGTCGCAGGTCTAGAAGCATTTACAATGAAATCATACTAAGTTCCGGATCCTTCTGCATGACAAATGCGTGCGATTCCTCTTCGATTCTCAGCTTTCATAGATAACTGCCGGTAATTTCATACTACTGATAAATATGGATTTTTCAAGCCTGGTGCATCGATTCCGGCTGTCCTCAAAGGAAAATTGGTGCATTACAGGGCAATTAACATTTTATCCTCGGATATGTTCCTGGCCGGTAGTAGCTGCTCTCCGATGGGGTATGAATACATTATTGCGATCTCTGTTTTTTGTTTAAATTCATCAGCAAAGGCTCTTGTGGAAAATGCTTGCTTTGAACAAAGTAAATGTTTTTGCTGTTCATACATGTCACACCAAAGCACCATTCGTTTCTCAGATCTGCAAGTGATCTTTAATCGGAAGTTTTTTATCCCCTGTGTGTTTTTCTAGCATCGTTGGATCAGTTTATTGGTTTGGTTTATTTTATGAGGGTCTAACGTCCCAAAGCCACTCAGGCTAGGCGGGACGCCGTAGTGAAGGGCTCCGGGAATTTCGACCACCTGGGGTTCTTTAACGTGCACTGACATCGAACAGTACACGGGCCTTTAGAATTTCGCCTCCATCGAAATTCGACCGCCGAAGCCGGGATCGAACCCGCGTCTTTCGGGCCAGCATCGGATCAGTTTATGCCAGAACCAAGCGCTCTTTTGGGAGCGCATGATCTTCTTGAATATCACAGCGGCTAGAGTTACGTGAACTGCTAGAGGTAAATTGAAGAAAGGCGGTTGCGATGCTGATAGGACGGTTCGTGCTTGACTAGAATCGCAATTATCGCATGAGGTACGCTTTCCAAGCGTGGCAGGCAAAAAATGCGAGTACCCATATAACCTCACAGGACTAGCCTTTTGAACCAAATCGAAGCTTCAGCCCGAAATCAGGCTGCAAAATGCTCACTTATATTATTCTTAATTTGACTGGTGTTTCTAGCAAAATAAAATAATTAGTGGCTTCCGATTAAGGCGAGTTTTAACAGCAATTAATCAATATTATTTTATGAAAGAATAGAAGCCAACTATGCACCACCACATTTAAAAATGGCCTTCTGCCGTTTACCTTTCATCTCATATATTACAGAGGCAAGGAAAAACGAACATTCTAGGCCGGTACTACGCTTCGCCTAAGAAATAGTGACACTGCTTCCTACTTCACTCCGGTGCGGCTTGCTCCTTGCCACATACGGCCTAAAAGGGAACAATGACCCGCGACTTTCAAACCAGACATGCCCGGACGTACAAAACTCGAAGCGGTTTTTATGGTGCGATTTCCACGGCGAGATGTGACAGTCACGTCATTTAAGCCCTGCGGCTATGCAGGGCTTAAATGACGTGACTGTCACATCTCGGGCTTAAATGACGTGACTGTCACATCTTAAGCCCTGCGGCTATGCAGGGCTTAAGGAGTGTGTTTCGATTAATGGGTGATAAAGAGACGTCCGGCGGGCCATATGATGTCGTATGACATGATTCGCATGAGAAACCTGCAACGGACATTGCCCCAAGTACCGGGAATGGAAATTTCTAAAAAAATATTCTTAAATTATTTGCTTTCCTTCAATGACTTCATCTCGGCATCGACGCTCACTAGCCGTTATCCCAGTAATAACCATAAATTCTAGTCGTTTCAAAACCATTTCAAGCAGCTGCGGTGGCTCAGCGGTCATCGTACTTGGCTGCTGACCCCAAAGACATACAGGTAGGTTTGATCCTGGGAGCGGCGGTTGCATTCCGATGGTGGAGAAATGATAGAAACCTGTATTCTGTACAATTTCAAAGCAAGTTAAAGAACCGCAGGTGGTCGAATTATCTGGAGCCGTGCATTATGCCATCTCTCAAAGACTGAATCGCTTTGGGACGTTAAACCCCATAGAACCAAAACCCTTTCATTTGCCTATGAACTTCGCTTGTTCCATCCATGGTAACTTTTGAATACTACAAATACGTTCCCAACACTGGTTCGTTCCATCGTTGTAGTACTTCTTCAACAGGGGCTGTTCTCTTACCGCCAGCTGGGACTTCAACTTTAGGCAGACGTGGCACAGGGTCGCCTAGAGAGGTGACATTGACGTTTACGCCGCGAACATCGAAGGTGTAGGTATATTCCGCTGCAAGTCCTTCAACCTCGTACATGCACACTGATTCCTTGCAGGAGCTGGAACTCAGCCGGGAGTCGTTATTAATTTCGACCATCCCTTGCGAGGGCTTGCCTGGCTGGAATAATCGTGGGAGAAAAGCAAGAAGAAAAGTAAACAACAAGTCACACAAACAAGGAACGAATCTCTGTGGGGATTTTTATCTGGTGAACACCGTAAAAATCCGTAACACAATAAACAAGACTGCTGAACAACGCATGCTACTTACACCTGAAGAAAGCAGTGTTCTGGAAGAATAAGCGACTTTCCGCGCGTGATCCTTACACAGCAGCATTGAGTATATCTTTGGTTTATCAAATAGTAGCAAATAACCGCAGAGTGGTAGAAAAGAACTTTAAAGTAAAATAGCAAGCCGCGCAAGATTGCCACGCTGAACGGGTAGACTTTTCTCTCCGGAACACTAAGAATTTTTTTTTCATGTACGAAAATGTGGCTGTGTTTATTGAAGAATTCTTTATGATCTCCAACATTCGCAGGCTCACGAATCTGGGGACTGTGACAACATTGAAATGACGTGTGTCCTCCAGAGCTGTCCGGCCGTCCAGATGTGCCACTTCCGCGCTTGAATGTCATTTCATTCTGTCAATTGTCAGTTTTAGCTGTAGAATGGCCACTTGCAGGTTCAGAACAAAGAATGCGGGGCGAAACAGCCAGCGCACCTGTTTGTGTCTCGTTTGGTTTCTGCTATGTTAACCAATGCTTGGAGGAAGCCTCCGTTAATATGCTATAAAGTAACTACAGGATCTGCATAGCCGGAATAGTTTTCCACAAGACCAACTGAAAAGTGTCATTAGGGTAAGTTCTCGTGTAATGCGACACAGTCTCTTCGCTGTTATTCCAAGCATACAAAAGTAATCGCGAACGATGAGTTCTGAAAGGCTAGGTACCACGAATGGCCGCCTCTATGGTCTCTTCAGCGCGAAACGAGCGCTACACCAGCAACTCACTCCTCTGACGTCAGACAAGTCTTTTTTTTTTCATTGAATAAAGGTCGTAGATGTGAAGAAACTGCGTTAGCGTTTGTTTTGCAAGCGCTCCGTGCCGCAAGCTGCAGCTGTAGAAAGCGATAGCGATAGGTTGATTTGATTAAGAAAGGAACTAGCAATATTATTATTATTATTATTATTATTATTATTATTATTATTATTATTATTATTATTATTATTATTATTATTAATAATAAAAAACTAGAGAAAATCATCCAGTAAAATGCTTTTTAGAACCGTTTTCAGTCATCCAGTAGGAGAAATAATTGCGCGATTATAAAGCCAATATCACTACGTGGAGCCGAATTAGAGTAGGTGCGCAGATTAGGTCTTATATATAAATTATCCGTTGCATATTCAATATGTGATATTCAAGACCCGCTGCTGTCGCGTAGGCCTTACAGCGTTCCACTGCTGAGTCCTGCGTAGCAAGATCGATCCTACTCTGGAGGCCACATTTTAAATGGAGATGCAATGCGAAAGCCGCCTTACGCTGTGCGACGTCAGTGCACTAGAAATAGCCCCAAGTGATCGACACTGATCCGCGGTCCTCCTCCACGCCGTGTATCATAGCATATGTGAAGCTTCGGGACGTGGAGCACCTCCTTCCATAGTATTGGACCTAATATCTAGTGTCTGCATATCTATTGTTCAGAAGCATTTGCAACGCGTCATGTTGGCAACGCTGATATGGGGGGCACGAAGTAAACGAATGAAACTAAGGCAGCCTTTCCAAATTTGAGGCAACTTTTTTCTACCTTCTTCACAAATGGTGGCTGACACATGGTGTGTAGCCGTTCATTTGGAGGCCGAACATTAGAACAAATCAACACAGTTGTACAACCCATCTCCAGCGATTTCGGACGAAAATTTAGAAAATTGCAAAATTGTAAAGCATATTTACGGTAATATTGGAGGTAATTTTTCATTCTTCTGGTATGTAGCAAAATATTTCTTTCAAAATATTTCGATCAGTCGCATTGAACAGTTAAGACTCCTTTAGGAAATCAATGGGGAATGCTTTGAGGATAGCAAAAACGTTAATAGCAAAAAAATAGTCTGCGTCGAATGATATGCAGGTATATTTATTGTTAAAGTGAAATCTTACATAACATGAAAAAATTGGGTTCATAAATGGTTTCCCGCTCAAAAATGCTTTTGCCCAGAATTGCTGGGTATGAATAGAACAAAATAAAGAGATTATAACCGTCCTCTTGTTGCCGCACAGCAGTTTCGGATAAATAACAAATAGTCATGCCCACTGCAGTCTCAGAAAAGAGGCGCGAGCCTTGGAGGCAGTATTTATCGACTCTTGTAAGGTTACTTTCTCATCATCTATCAAAGATGTGAAAAACTAATCGGCGATTACGAGGTCTGTTTAAGGCGACGTTCATCAGTAGATAATTCAGTTTAACAACCGCCGCACGCTAAACACGCGAACTACGGTAACGCGGCAATGCCAGTACGGGAACCTTTGCAGCAGCAACGCGGTGCAGTATTCACCGCGCTAGCCGTATGGTTCAACTAAACCTCGCTATATCCGTTGCTGAAGGCGCCATTCGCTCCGTCATCAAGTGGCGTCCTCTGTGATCAGAGGATTACTCTGGCGCAAGGACTGGTTCCTGTCGCTGATGGAAGGGGACGCGACCGATTCGTAATGCGGAAAACGCTGCCATTCGCCTCTACTCCTCGTTTCTCCTTAATGTTACGCCAACGCCACCGACGCTACAGAACCGGGTGGGACGTGCCCTTAACCGCTGCCATTCTAAAATACTGCTAGGGAACGGCTAGAACTGAGACATAAAGGCCAAACGCCGATCGCCACACTCCTGCTAAGGCAGCTAGTACCAAGAGAGAGATGCAGACAATAAGCGAGTGAGCTGGATTCGATGCCTCTTACGTCAGGCTTTACATTGCTTGACAGGCTTTACAGGCTAAAGCTTGAATAATGGATTTGACAAAACCGAAGGATGAGGAATGTTGCCTGATAGAATGTTTGCACCCCGAGAACTGGGGGCCTCTATGGCCCCCAAATTCAATCCAGCAAATAGATTTCTGCTGCAGATCGAGAAATATCTAGCTGACAACATAAAATTATTTGCGATAGTCGATAAATATCTGACAAAGATCGAAAATTTCATGCGTCTGGTTTTTCACGATACTTTAGAGGGCATGCCTCACTGTGTCAATATTAAAGCTCATGGACGTACTTGATGATGATCATGATGATGTATTCAGGCTGAATGGCATGTACTTGTCCAGGGTTGCAGAATTTCTCTTTCTTTGACCGGTCTGTTTAATATTGTTTAGTCTTTACAATCAATCTACATTTGAAATTTTTCATCGGAAAAAGAAAATGATGCGCTAAATATGGAAGTTATCAAAAAGTCACGTTGAGACTACTAGGCTATAAGTAATTCAAACGCGGAATTAAGCCTTTTTGTACAATGTTTTGCGCAGACGTGTGTTTTAGAAAGCTTTGGGCGTCATATCAGTTTCGCTCGGAGGGAATCGCACGAAATAAAGCATGGATGAGTGTCTAGATGAATAGTGCCGCAATAAAGGTAATCAAGATAATGCATAAGCACGCTCAGCACTACTGCGATACTCGCTCAGCAACGGTTAACACAGAGAAGCAAGATATTTAACGATTTCATACAGAACTGAGTTTAAAATTAATGTACGTGAATGAGGCCTTATATTTGAAAGAAACAGTACGCACATCGTATGCATCCACGCTTTCCAGCCTGATTACTAAAATGGGATGTCTTTACCAAGAGCAGTCAGCATCAAGTAAGGCCTTTTCCTCAGCCTTATTGTGTCAGGCGCGCCATTAATTTACCTGTTTGATTTGTTAAACTGTACATTATGAAGCTCCTCGGTATTCCTACAAGAGCGATAATTGCGTATTTTAGGCATAATTAAATATCATATATTATGAGTGCAGAGAGCGCAAAAGAAATGTATTCATAATCCTTGCTGTTTTTTATTTGTTTCCTCGGGCAGAATTTACGCAATGTCCACCGCAGCCGCGGCGGCTAAAGGTTGCAGCGCATGATGAAGCCTCTGTAACTCTGCAATTCAGCGTAAGCATCCGCACAAAGAGAGTATTGTATACACGCATTAACGGGAGTACAGTAAATAAGTATCTGAATAATATATGCTCATGTCGTTGAGTACATGCGTAGAGAAACACTACAACTTTCTAATCAAGGATTGTGTAAGAGAACGTTATTTTTATTTTTGGAATGCAAATCATTTATATGAACACGTTATAATATTTTGATTTTGCCAGTTTGTTAAAATATGAATAGGAGATTTAGGTTTCTTGGTATGGATGGGCTGGTATACCTTAGTGGCGTTATAGGTGATCACGTAGCGTTCGAGCTCTCCTCTCGGCTGCTGCGGAGGACTCCAGGTAAGGCGCACGGAGTTGTTCTTGAACGCTTCGGCTTTCAGATTTGTAACAGGGCCAGGTCCTGGATGAAACATTTACGGGAAACGACGAAATGATCGTATGTACTGAAAGGTGCAAAATAATTTACAGACATACCTGAGAATTTGCTTGGAATATTACAACCACAAAGACACGGCAAGCAAAGACTGTGTCCTCAAGCACTCTACATTGTTGTATGAAATTCAATGTTTACGCTGCTGCTTCATCAACGTTGTGGCACAGATCAAAAGAGATTGACAAATAATTCTAAATGCCTTTAAATTTTGCGGAAAAGGATAAAGTATCTCGCACAAAATGATGCACCCTATAAAAGTTTGGCTATAAACTCTCCATAAGTTTTTTGACAAAGCACTTTTTTATTATTGCCTCCATTTATTTCATGTCCACTTTTTCTTGCAGCACTCATAAGTCAGCGCAATACGGATGGCACGCCGGCGAAACTGGTGAACTAAAGAAACGCCGCTCCAGCCGGAAGGCAGCAATAATTTGATTCAGGATCGGATCACAGGCTTGGCATAGTGTTTCGGTGTAGTTTCAATATTTGTGTGTTAGCATCCGCCTATACACTGGTTTATTTCTAAGCAAGAATGAGTGCAAAATCCTGATACGCAACTCCATGATTACAGTGCTGCCACTTTTACGTTAATTCGCTCTCTGAAGGTAAGGCAGTAGGACTGCTGATAATAACCTTGTTTTTTTTTTACATAGAATGCGTTCTGGAGCGAGCATAAAAGATCACAAAATATCGCTCTGACGTTTCAGTGAAAAAATATGACGGAAGGAAGTAAGCTAAATTGAGCAAACTGATATTTAGTCAGGTGGTGGTATGCGCCGAGAGTACAACATTTCACCGCGAAAGGCCTCTTCTTCTCGTATTACACAGTCTGAAGCGAGAAAAAGGAATAAGATCCTTAGTTTAATTTATAGCAGAGTGCACAATTTTATCATAGAACAGTTCTACCTTTTCAAATCAACGAAAACCTTATAAGAAATTTTGGTAGTTGCCGGTCGTTCTAATATTTATTTCATTGACTGGAGGTAGTAAGTTGACTTGCGCGTGTTCACTACACGTGACAAGATTTTTGCCGACAAAATGCAGTCATGTGCATGTGTGCCTACGACGCCCTTCACTTTTCTCAACCTTGCGCTCTCGCAATCTACCAAGTTATGCGGTGCGCTTAAACAGAACATTGTCAAAAATCGCTTTAAGTCCAACTCTAACGGTCCCTTAACTCGCGTGTTGCTTTGCCGCGGAGTTTAAATTTATTTCTGCGAAAGGCGCAACTGTGATCGGGGGTGTTACTTTCTGGTGTGCTACTTATTTTCTTGCATCTTTTTCCATGTTACCAGTGTAGTCGCATAACGCCTTATTTCTCTGCACTCTTCCTGCTCCCTTCCTCCTGCTTACCGTATCTAGAGGAGGTAGAAGCTCTGCCGCTTCTGTTAGTGGTCGCAGCCATCTTTGTTTATTTTTTTTCCGCTTCACTGCGCATCGAGTTATCTCGTGAAGCCTTACATCAATGATAAATTGAGTGTTTTAAACAAATTTCTCACGATACATTCCTCACTCTCTTACCAACTTGTCGTAACAGGCCTGAGGCAAATCATCTGCAAAACTTTCGGAAAAATATTTTGAAAATGAAAAATTTTGAGAGTTTTACGGAAATATTGAAGATAATGGTTCATTCAAGTGATATGCAGCAAAAACTTTGTTTTAAAGTGTTTCCATAGATCGCATCGAACAGTTAAGAGTCCCATAGAAAATCAGTGGGTAACGCATTTGACTTTGAAGAACCACGTTGCGTAATCAAAGGAGACAAACACAGGAAAAAGCCCAGAAGACGGAAAGAGCGCACTTTCGCAACGTGGTTCTTCAAAGCAATGCACCAGCTAGCCCAACAAGAAGTTCTTCTAAACAACGCATTTGACGATGGCAAAAATGTTAATAGAAAAAAAAAACTCGAGACTGCCGTCTCGTGAAATGACCGTATATTGATTGTTATAGTGAAAACTTACATTACATGAAAAAGAGGCCTTCATAAAAGGCTTCTCGATCAAAAATGATTTTTTTTTCCAGAATTGCTGGCTGTGACACGAGAGGGTCGATTATGCGCGGAGCCTGCTTCAGTCCTTTTATAGGATTCCTTTCTGCAAGCAACAGCGGCTATGGAGGGCTTAATGAATATGTTGCGATTAATGGGTGATAAAGAATGCTTTGAAAAGAATGGCTTAGAAATATGTATGGGAAAATAACAGGACTGGCTTTCCACTGCCTGGGTTTGGCAGCACTGATGTAAATACAGGTATTGCCACGTGATGGTGACAACACTGGTGGCAAGAGACAACATTAGAAGCTTTCGCGGCAGTATCGTTAACCTTGTTAGTGATGCTGCCATAAAGTGACCCAGAACGAAGCGTAGGCTTTATAACGTTGAATCAAGGTGTCGACAACAAAGTGGAAATCGCCTCTAGGCAGCTGAAAATCAGGGGTATTCTCCTGCGTCTATAGCCCACACCATTATAAGGCGCTAGTGCCGTTGCTGTGGTTGGTGTCGTAGTACAACTGATTTGTGGGCTCAAATAATTATCCCTACCATCGCTTTTAGAAGGGAAAGACCTGAACATTTTTAGATTTATTGGAGATTGCCTTCTGGTTATTGGACGTTGTAGAGCACAGATTTGCCGCTGGGTTTGGACATGTGCTTTGCGGTTCTCTCACAGCCTCCGCCCTTTAAATTCTAGAGGCTTCTATCGCTCTAAGCTGATCAAGACTGGTAGCATACGTTTGTTCTCTAACAGCTTGTTAGGGAAACCTAGCGGCCCCCGTCAGAATGTGATCTATCATGAACAGTTAAACAGACAGCCTGAAGCCGATTACCCGGGTAATCTGGTGATCCTCCTTGGCTGGGTGCCCAAAGGTATAGCAAATCAAGAGCAGGAATTTGAGATTTCATCGAAACGGACACGTGTCTCAACCGCATTTCTGTGATTCCCTCTCATGCTTAGGATGCCACGTGAGCAAAAAAAAAACCTGCAACAAACAGGTGTGACTGTCGGCCTCTCGGCGCCCTATACCCATTTGCTTTTTCCTGAGCCTTGAACCAAGGAAACAATAGGCACATAAAATGCGCTAATAAGCACCATCAGTGCTTTACTGCCTTCTATAAGGCAGTTGCTTATTCTGTTTCGCGGCAATTCTCTTGGAAACACCTCGTTCACTGACTGCATGTGCTGCCGGTTTTTCAGCGAACGTTTCGCCTGTATATCGCGGCAAAGGTGCTGCGTGCGGACTGCAAAGCTAACATTAATAGCAGGCCCAGCTAAATCTCTCTCTCAATACTGCAGAGCAGCGTTCTCCTTATGTACAGTCTTAGTCAAAAGTCTTAAGGCCGTAGCGTTCAGCTGCAGCGGAATGATTGTTCCTAGAATGATCCGTGTAGGGGATCATTCAAATCACAAGTCAAGCAGGAAGCTTTTCTACCACAATAAAAAAAACCTTCTGCTAGCATTTCAAGGTCATGCTGTCTTTAATAGTGCCGTAATGTCTCTGTTATGCGGCTGAAGTGAAAAGCCTTTCTCGTTAAGACTTTTGACCAAGGCTGTACGTAAACTTTGTACATGCCGACTTATAGACCACGCCTAATGCATGGCCACTGCCGTAGCACGACGGGTTATTCTTTTCATCCAGTGAAGCTCAGAAGAATAGAAACACCGCTACTAAACAGGGAGATAACTTTCGTAGAATGCAATGGTACCCATGCGCAATTGCCGGAAATATATTTCTGCACAATATGAGCCCATCCGTACACATGTGCCCTTGTATTTTTTTTACATTGCAGTATATAAAGTGAGGTGCAAAACTTGCTCCGTTAAAACTTACCCTCAGGCAGTGTCCAAGCGGTAACGGAAACCGAGGGCCCCTCCAGGCGCTTATTGTAGTAGACGTTGTAGGCGAACACTTCGATGGAATACTCGGTATTTGGCTCCAAGAAAGGCAGGGGCACGCTTCGGGCCGTCACTTCGGTGCGGTTCACATTGCGACCCCGAATCAGGCTCCACGAGAGCACGTAGCCGGCCAGTTCGCCGTTCTTCTCGACAGGTTCCGACCAGTTGACGAAGAGGGTCCTCGACTCCCGTTTCGCCACGGAGAAGTTCCCGACCGCCGAAGGTTCTGGGCGGGAAAGTGGAAAATGCGAATGCATACAAAGGTGCTAAAAGCATGTGAACAGATTTTAAAAAGTGTCCTTCTATTAGATAGATAAATAGGAGGATGGAAAGGCAGGGATGTTAACCAGAAAGGGGTTCCGGTTGGCTACCCTGCACTGGGGAAGAGGGATTAGGGGACTAAAAGGAGGAAGAGAGAAAGGAAAAAAGGCATAACATACACACGCACAACGCTGTCACAATTTGTCACTCAATCCAACAAACAACAGGCAGATATGCCAACCGCATTGGTAAACGTAGAAGTGGTCAGGTTCGACCGCTGGAGCAGTAAACAGCATTTTTTTATTGCGAGGACTCTGGCTCTTACCTGAAGGGTTTGAATACATCTTACTAATATATTTTGCTTAAAACTTATTTCATTTGGGCAAAATGTACATCCACCACGCATAGAACCTGTCGTTGTTTCAGTGGAATACCTGGCTTCGATGCATCGTAATCACATTTTTATAAGAAGTTTACTAGCATTGACCTGTTTGAAGAGACCGCACAATGTGAGTGATTGCCTTAGGGACGCGGATATATAGAGGATGAAGGCAATAACATTACATTTATTCTCTCTCAAGGGTAGAAAAGGACGTAACATTGCTTGGGCAATGCTGCATGCCCTTTCGCTTTCAAATTTAACAGCCCTGAAGCAAGAAAAATATACAGATTTGCGAAAATGTAATTACTGCAGAAAAACCTTAAGTGAAGATTAACGGCGAACACTGCACCGCGAAATTTTGCAAGCCTAATTTGTGAACAGGTTCACCCGAAGAGTACACCACCCAAGGATCATCGCTGTTAACAGTGTCATACCTTAACGCGTGGCCATGACTGACAAACTACAGTATGTCTTCCAGTTATCCTTCTGTCTAACTGCAATTTAATGAAAAGAACCAGAGCCATTCGTGGCATTGTCGCTTTTGCTGTGCGTAAAAATAACGCCGCGAAATACAATAAACGTGCTGCAGCATAGAATAAATTTTCTATTCCGGTCAAAGCCGCTTACTTTTTGGATTGTTGAATAGCCTGAAGGTTGCGCAATACGCTGCCGTTGAACTCAATAAAGAACGCAGCCGATGGAGTTTTTACGCCCCTGTGGCGTAATCTGTTGTATATTATTGGAGAAATCAGATTATATCCAATAGTAGCCGCATTTGTCGGCGTGCTACTACGGACGCGTGTTTCCAAGCTGAAGCATGTGCGGCTTGAAGGCGCGTTAGGTTCTTCGTCTGAGTGGCAACCAGCAAACGCGCGAGGCTCTTGCACCCTTTAAAGATTTCCCTCATGTCACATCTCCTGCGTCCGTTCCAGGGTACCGGCATTTCACATTTCCAAAAGCTTTTCTCCCCTCTCCCCCACCCCGGCCCCTTTGCCCTTTGGAAGTTGCTTTGCTCGGAAATAATATCTATTTGCCGGGTGGCTATAGGTTTTTTTTTAATTTATGCGCAACTGTGAGAACTTACTTGATGCGGCTTGCGCAAGCAATCGAGAGCGTAACGAAATTCACAACTGAGCCGTTTTTTCTTACAACGCCTACAAGACACCAGCTCAGAGTGAATCGCCACGAGCAATCCGCCTTACTGTACGCTTTATCCAGGGCGGAGCTTGAACCACTGTTTTCGCCCTGCTTACGGGCTTTATTGCGTACTAACATGCTTCAGTAGCTATAGTTGGCTTCAATCAGCCTGTACAGAAAAACTCAAGATCCACCTAATATAGCTAATTCGTAGATTTTACGTCACAACCGTAAGCTGAAAAAAGGCAGTTCGACCCCGCCCCTTAAAAAAAAAACTTGCAAAGCATTCTAACCGGCTCCTACCGTCTGTAAAATCTATTTAACCTGATTGCTGCGTCTGTAGCAGCAACAGGCGCTTGCTGTTGCAAAAGTTAATTCAATATCATGTGCCCAGTTCAGCCACTTGGACGATTAAAGACATCAGCAACAACTTTTCTATTTTCATGTATAGCTCCTGAACCTGTTTTAAAATCTTCTCATCCCCAGCAGCGTTCACCCTCATGACAAGTTTAGTTTTCAATCACCAATTTCTCGTCATTACGTTACTATCAAAATGTAATCTGGTAAAAAGAACTGGCAGCACGCTCCTCTATATGGACGTCATTCTAAAACAGGTTATCTTAAGCTCAGGCTATTGTTTTGTCAACACGAACGCCAATTCTCGCTGACCTCGGCCTGCTGCGCACACATTACTCCAGCAAATATTTCACTGCTATGCAAGTACCTGACATTCGATCGCCACAGACTGTTAACCATTCCTCGATATTAAATACCTTGTGCTAAATGGTCACCAGTTATTTTTTTCTGCATTCACGTTTTCGTCAAGTCCATTTTCTCCTCTTTGATTACAACCAGAACATTTAGCTGGGGCTTGTTCTGGAGTCTGCTCTCTTCATGTGTCTTAACGATAACCAATTATCTTTCTTTCATAGTTCGCTGCGCTCTCCGTGACTAAACCTCAAGGCATTTCTTCAGCTTAAAGGCTGTCTTCAAACGCGAGTGCTGCTCTCATACAATTGTCTCGTACGCAACCTTTTTGGGGCTTGGGCAGTGCATGTAATGCGAAGGCAAGATAACCGCTGGTCCTTAAGGGTAACGGAGTGGATTCCAAGAGAAAGTAAGCGTAGCAGGGGGCGGCAGAAGGTTAGGTGGGCGGATGAGATTAAGAAGTTTGCAGGCAAAGGGTGGATGACGATGGCAAAGGATAAGGTTAATTGGAGAGACATGGGAGAGGCCTTGGCCTTGCAGTTGGTGTAATAAGGCTGATGATGATGATGATGATGGAAAGCTGGGGTTTTTCTTCTGAGAGTGCCTGCCACATACACTCCAATTTATTATTAATATTTTGGTTGCATATTTCTAAAAACACTGGCTTTCATTACCTTAAATATGAATTAAGGGCTCTATGACAAGATTAGGCTAGAAAATACGAAACAATAACACGGGCTTCAAGGCCACAACGTTTCGGCACCATGCGCTCACAAGTATCTTTTGCGCCCCTAGCTCCGCTCTTTTTACACAACTGCTGAGTAGACTCACCAGCCGGTTTCGTTCTGTATTGCGTCCGTTTCCGCGGCCCGGTCAGCTTCCCCTCGTCTGCGTCCAAATTGTAGGCACGCACCGTGAAAACGTAATCCGTCCAAGGCGTGAGGTTGTCCAGCAGAAGGAGCTTATTCGTGGCATTTGTTTCATTGGTGCAAGTGTCTACTTCGCTGTTCTTGGCAGTGGGACAATTCGTCCAAAGGAAACCGTCCAGGGGTCCGTTCGGGGAGTCCGAAACAGTGAAGTAGAAGGCAGCCGAACGTGTGCCCACCTGCTTGTACACCACTGGCTCCAGCTCCGGAGCTGAAAAAGGTTTAACGTGAAAGACCAAATGCGAATGCGATAACGTTTCATCGCTTAAAAGACAAAAAAAAACTTTCCATAGCACCGGACATTAGCACAAACAAGGAAGCCTGTTGTCCTCTATCTAGGCCGCGGTGAAAAAGATAGCCACATAATTGATTGGTCATTGGGCAGTCTTTTCACAGGGATGCCCTATGAGTGGTCATAACCCTAGGATCACTGCAATCATTCAAACCAAAACCGCACACTGGTGGCTTTCCTTGTCAAAACCGCGGCACGTCCGCGGTTCGCTGATTAATTGTGCACACTCACATACAGTTTTTTTTAAATAGCCTTGAGCGTTTTTGTAGGTATTAAGACACAAATTGTATGACCTGACTACTTGGTCACAAGAATATGACGCAGCACAGCAACCTGGTTCTCGAATATGAGTAATATAAAGCAGGGTGAGCGTTCGCAAGTCTGTTGATGCAAAATGTTGTAACTGAGATAAAAGCAAAAATGATTTTTTTTCTTTTTTGTTTGCCAAAACTACCTTTTACTTCAGGTAGACAACAAATCGTCGGTTCGGAATTCTTGAAAATGTATTCATTCAGTCAGATGAAATTACAGTTGTGTTTGTTCGAAAGACCTAAGCCGTGCCTCTGGCAAACCTTCGCACGCGTGACTTGCCGACGATAAATCTTGTGCACGATTGTGACACTTTCCACTGCACCCACTGATAATTACGAGAAGAGCCGTTAGGCTTACGAACGCTAAATTAAAAAAAAACCTTGTCAAGAGCCCACTTCGGATAAAATATCAAGTAGCTCCGAGCAACCAAAAGGCATTTCCGAAGCCCCTGTTAAAGCTTCTGTGGCGCTACAAACCCGCTTTCAACAGACATGTCTAATATCAGAGAAATCACTGGCTGACATGGAAGGTCTCAGCGGCTAATTGACATAGGACGCTAGCTTATCTCCGAAATGCAATCAACGTCAAATTTCATAAACTCTTTTTAGACGTTAATATTCTATGTTTCACGGGGAAACAACCGGTGCGGGCAATGCGTTGCAGTGTTTTTAGAGCGAGATCACTTCTAACCTCACACCCCGGGTTTCAGCGGTGTATGTATGTGTGTGTGAAGCCTCTGCGTAGCAACTGTAACTCGCTCACTGGGCCAGCGAACACCTAAATCGCGCAGTGAGTAGGCGGTGGCGTCCATCTACAAACTGAGATGCGCCTTTTCTTCTCTCATAACCTGCGGAAGGTTTAAACTCAGTTAATTTTGACGAAAAGAAAGGCGCACAATTGTCTCCCTGTGACAGCGGACACCTCAGTCGCGCTTTGAAGTACGTGGCGGTGGTGTCCGCCTCAAAAAACGTGCTTTCGTACTAATTTTCTTTCCTAGCAATGCTAAAGCGCCGACTATTTTTTTAAACCTCCCACAATAACGTGTCATGTATAACATGGTTCCAATTAGGACGATACTGTTCTGTTTTTGTTTTCGATTTAAGTATCGCTCCTCTTCAGTCGTACAGTTTGTTTCACGCGTGCTTCCTGGCTCTTTCTGCTCATTGATTGCGAAGAATGTAGTTCTCCATCTCATGCTTGAGATAGAATAATGCGCGTGATCAATCATAAGCACCTGACTTGCATAAATAATGTGTCACATGGAGTGTCGCCCCACAGGAAGAAAAATAGTGAATCATAACCACTCATAAAAACAGTCCCGACACTTTTGAAGTATACCGAGCGTTCACAGCACTGTGCATTTCAGCGGACTAATGTGATTTTTATTCCTGCGTGAGCGCACTGCGGGCTGTTTACATTGCGCACAATCTAACAAAAAATGATTTCTTGAAGCAGAACTCCGCCTCTCCTTCTACACACATGCTGCGGTGTACCGTGTTGAAATTACGGCAGTTCACACGCTTTCAAAACTTACCAGCGACGGACGGTCCTAAAAGCTGTTGAGACCGAATCGCCGTACAGGCGGCTGCCGTCTTCCAAATCGTGGAAAGCCTTGACTGACACTGTGTAGTTGGAGTACGCCTTCCACGGGATTTGCGCTTCATGGTCGCTGGTGTTCAGCGAATCACTCCCAGTTGTCCTGCCGAGCCAGTCTGTGATGCTCCAGGACACATTGTAGCCGCTCAGTGGCCCCTGCGGGTTCTTTGGTTCGTCCCAAGTCATGCGTATCGAGTGTAGCGTCCCGTTCTCGTACTTTGTCAGATTCTCGGGCTCGCTTGGGGCTGAAAACAAATTTTCTTATGTCATTATTGTTTAAGTTATATAAGCTCTATTATTACATACACGCTGTCACAGGCAACAAAATGCAGCAATTTGTGTGCTCCCTTCGAAACTGCCCATGAAGCTTAACAGCCAGGAACTCCGTTTAAGAAGAACACTGATGTCAAGTAACACAACAAAGAATGCAGATTTTTATATAAGTATTCAGTGTCGATTGTTTGGTAATAACTTATCTCTTAAGATAACAGCCGGCATAAACCGACTGAGCTGGCCAGAAACTAGATTTTGCGAATAGGCAGCCTAGTCGAGGGCAACCCTCTTGGAATTTGCCAGGGAACCCAAGGCGCCGGTGGTCAAGTAGAGCTCGAGGTAGGCCACGCTAAGTACAGACAACCTCCTTCGCGATAAGGCGGTGCGATGTTCAGATAACATTACAACAAGGCTGTTATTTTAGATCAATTCAGCGCGTGCGTAGAAGAGGAAGCTGGAGACGTGAACAGGGCGCACTTCAACCACGTAGGGAGCAATATGTAACAGTAGCGTTTACCATCGCTCGTTATCCTGCCACATATTTCTATCCGTGGAAAGCTAAGGCTCAAAAAACAAAAAGACGTGGCGGCTTTTTTTCCTACTCGTCGGCCTACATGATTGGTGACCGCGTACGAAGCCCCTTTGAAGCTCGAAAAAGGGCCTCGTCTAAACTTGAAGCATTTCGAATTGCGCAGCTCTGTGGCTTAGCTCGCTAATGTTCTGGCAGAGCTCTAGTTTAACAATGTTATGTGATAAGTCTGGCAGTACTGCCTCGTAAAGAAGGAGATTCACGCCAGTCTCTTCCCTGACATGAATATGGCTCCGCCGGACGACCATTTGCACCAGATTATAAACTCACTACTTAAAGCAGAAATGCAATACAAGGCTCACACGGCAGTTTTATGCCGCCATACTATTCCGTCGGTACAGTACCAGTGAGTACAGTACCGTCGGTACGACTTTATAAACTCGCTTCTTAAAGCAGAATTGCAATACAGGGCTCGCACGGCTGTTTTGTGCGGCCATACTATTCCGTCAGTACAGCAGAGCTCGCCTGGATGAGCGGAACGTCATCCATTGTGTCATTATTAAATTGAAAGCTTTACTAGGCTATATTGGTGGGGATCGTGTCCACAAAATGTGTCGGCAGCAGTTGTGGGCTACTCAGGAGAGGCAGCGTCAAACGAGTGGTTGTAATCAAAGCTGAATGATGTGAGGATGCTGCCCGAAAAAAAAATCGTAATCAAATGAATAGTTAATTAATTAGAGCCAAAAATGTCCAAAAAATGGGCGGAGCCAGAGCAAAAGTGTCGCGAAATTTCCAAACGCCGGAACTAGGCGGAGCTACAGCGTAGCGCCAAATTTGAAAAACCGGAAGTGTGGACGGAGCAAAAGCGTGGCACAAAGTATGAAATCTCCAAATGGGCAACCCCGTGACCACTGATAAGTGATCGATACGTAACCAGGAGATAGAAAAAAAGAATGATAAATTATATGCAATTTGGTAATTAATGAGAAGCAAAAGGTTAAGGACGGGAAAATAGACTGGACGGTTATATAGTTAGTGGGCGGGAACGATGCGTGGCGCAAAATTTGAAACTCGAAATGGTTGCCGGGACGAAACAAGGGTACAATTAGAGTTAATCGATAGCCAATAAATCAAGTGAGCGAGAAAAGAACCATGGCGCCAAATTTGAAAGGCGACCATTGGCGAGGAGGCGTCAACGCTTTCGCATTCTTCCAATGCGAGTAGCCGCAGTGATCTCTAATTTTTAGCTCCTTTATGCACGTGACTACGTATGCGTACTTAAACAACACGATGCGTAATTCATGCTCTCAAATATGCTTGGAAAGAAACGAAGGTGAAATAGAAGGACAAAGGGTAGACAGATATCCAGTTAATAGTCTGAACAATATGGAGAACGAGCATGCGAGCAGGAACTCTAATGGTTACTGGATATGTTTAGTCTTCCCAGAAGGATGCTTCAGTTGAGAGAAAAAGACGAGATGAAACAAAACACACACACGCCACAACTCTCGGACACTGGTATACACATGCACTGTTTTCAGAAAGGTACGTATCATAACCGTGACTACCGGAAAATTCAAGGTGAGGGCAATTTGGAGGAATGTATGTACTTCTGCAGCTTTTACACCTTAAGGTTTGCGTATGTATCTCAAACTGCTTTTCTTTTCAATTTTTCTGCATCGAACTGCACCCTGGTGCTTAATGCTCATCACACTGTCGTCTACAACAAAAGGGAGCGCTCTTCTATTCGCGACTTCAACGTGGTTTTAAGCAACAATCCGGCTGAGCTGCCCGCAGCTCAATGTGCATGCGGTGGTGGTAGCTTGACGGAAACCTGATTTTATGTTTTCGGCTTTTTCTTGTTTGCAATCATAATTCTCTACTGAAACACGGGCCTCAACAGCAAACATTGCGGCGCTACCCAACACCTTCCTCCAAGCAAGTGTTTATATGATGCCCATGAAGTAGGTGTTCTGGTTTCGCATTCCTGTAGCAGAACCAAAGTACTCTTCAGCACGCTCTGACGAACGACTTTCGTTTCCATAAAAAAACTTCGTAAATATTCAGCGCTCCATCGATCGTTGCAATGCCGAGGCCAATAACAATTAGAACTTGCTTGCTGGTAGTATTCACATAACCAACTCTCATTATCTACCCTCCAAGGATTCCGAAATCCGAACCAAAAACTGTAGTCTCAAAGCCGCTAATAGACCACATGATAGGTGCAGGCGTATGCAAACATTTCGCGAAAACGGGTTGTCGTGCCATCATCATAATCAGGCTGACTAAGCCCACTGCAGGGCAAGGGCCTATTCCCATATCTCTCCAATTAACCCTCTCCTGTGCCAGCAGCGATCACCCTATTCCGGGAAACTTCTTAATCTCAAATTTTTCTCATAATTTTGTCGATAGCCTCTAAATGAGCAGTGAAATTCTATGCAGGGCAACCGTTAGGCGTCCGCACCTGAAATCGCAAATATCTGCGGGGATGGTGAGGCAAGAAAGCGTTTTTATGTAAGTGGTATTACCCCGCTTCCAATGATGATATCTCTGAAACATTCGAATCTAACTTCTGTTTTATCCTCTCTCTTTTTTGTTGACTAATTTCCTTTTTTTAACAACGGCAACCAGCATTCCCCGATATGACGGATAACACCCATCTCCAACGCGTGGGACGCAGAACAATACTTTTGGTTTTCGGATGTCTACCTCAGCGCGGCATGTTTGGTTTAGTGGTTGCATAGATTCGTTTTTCTTTTTGAACAAACAAAAAAATCTGAACTCAGTATTTTAATCAATCAATGAATCACGCACATTTCAAGCGTGCGTGGCAAAAACTTACCCGCGGGAGGTGTTTTCACAGTGGTCATGACAGCTTCGCCTTCCAGGAGGACTCCATCTTCAATGTTCCGTGCAGCTAATGATACATTGTACGATGTCCATGGAATTAGGTCCATGGATGTCCATGGCACGATGGCTGCAGTTTCTTTACCAGAGGGCTCCAAAGTTTCACAAGTACTGTTCTCAGCACTGGAGACACAGATTCGGTAGTTCGCTATTTCCCCGTTAGGGACTTCTGGTGGCTTCCAACTCACAAGTAGAGAATCTTTCTCAGCTTTCACAGTGATGTTCTCGGGCCTTCCAGGCACTGCGATGCGGGTGAAAGGAAATGGATAGGCATCAGATGGTAGTAAATTACTTGTTTCTATCGTGCTCTAGTGAGCCAACAGAAAGCTCGTACCAAGTGCATGTGAGATGCACAACTTTTTTTACTGATTTTAATCTCCGCTTTTTTATTTGGCGACGTCTTTTCAGCACTTAGTCGTGTCAGGAGTATATACACTCGCCGTCATAAGTTTGAGCAGTGCGACACTGCAAATAAAATTACTTTACTTCCATAAAGGGTTTATTGCTTAATATATAAAGACTCAATGCGAAGCTAACACATTCAGCAATAAATTACACATGACTCTTCGAAGCAGCGGCAAAACGCTGTGAAATTATTTTTTTACTGGATATTGCGTTTGATGACATTTTCAGTGCGGGCATGCATAATACTCTCCTCCTCAAGTATGACAGAAAGTAGCACTAAAATATCACCTAAATCTTGTAGCCAAGATGCTGTAGCTGGACTATATATTATTAAGCTTTCGTTACACATTTGATCTGCTTGAAGTTTACTTTAATTCCCAAATAAATTATCATGTAGTTTGCCAAAAAGCTGCGCATTGCACTATTTTCTAGGCTGCTTATTCACTCTTCTACACACGAATTTTTAGGAAATGCAGTCAGATATATGTGGACTGAACATGACTGCACGCAATACCTTCTACAAAATATCTAATGGTGGCGGCGCTTTCGGCACGCTGTTTGGCAATTTCTGTGTCAAGCTTAAACAAGGAGAAATGCCCGCATTGCCGAACGTGTGCTGCTTTCCTAAGTTTGCCGGAACTGAAAGCTTTTTGGTAGACTTCTGCTGCCTTACTGCCAGCCCAATTGTCGTCACCATCCATCGTGGTATACATAGCTGAATGTCTTATTTGTGAATACCCTGTGCTTCGTACAAAAGTGCTTTTGTTTTGATTCTATGAGTATAAGTTACGCAAAGTCTCGCATTCATACCTCTTGTTGCATCGGATCTGTGCTTGCTTACATGGGCGTTTTGTGGCACTGGAACTTCAAAAAACATTTAGGACTTGCGGCAAATTGCAGTGCCGTCGCATTTGCCCCTTGTTATGAAATTTTTTTTTCGTCACCAGTACACCGTTGATATTCGGAAGGCACAGCAAACGCATTTCTATACATAGGTGGAATTTTTTTAATCGCCTAGAAGCTTTGAAAACTAGGTGTCATTGAAAGTGCAATGAAGGCAGCCCTTGCACTGTACTAAGCAGATTCGTAATGAATGTCATTAAGTTAAAATAAAAAGCTTCCGTAGGATCGCTAATAACTCTCGTTATCCTTCACACATCTGCCCTGTTATAAAGTGCCCATGCACATTTTGAGCGACAAAGCTGGGTGCAGTTGTGTAACCTTTAACGGCTCCTTCCGCAATGGAGCACATTTAAGGAAAGAGCTAGTGCGCATCCGTTTTACAAAAGAAGTACCTTGTGGGCAGCACGTTTTTAATAGCAAAACTTTATACGAGGCGTCAGTAATATCGGAGGCACAATAAGGGCACGGAATAAAAGGGTGGCTTAACCAGCTTAACACGGAACGCGTGTGAAAAACAATATATATGCTATCTCCCGTCGTTTCCCAAAAGCGTTCAAGATGATCGGTATTTAATATGCTTCCGCGAGCTGCTACCACCCGTCAGACTGTGGGATTGGCATTAGACGGTGTGTTTGACGTCACCGTACATACAAAAGACTATTTTAGTCATGTGTGCAGGATATTTTGCTTTATCGAGTCAGCCCAATTTTCCGCCCGGCCGTAATCTGTTTCATTTTATTACTATAGCTATCGAGCGTCCCTCGTTGTCAAATCTTTTCTATGCGTAAGCATTAATTGGCTCATGCGTGGCGTTAACAGAAAGTGTGAGCAAAAAGTGTGTACAATTACCCGAGCTTACCTGAGTTACTCGCTGGTAACTCGGGTAAGTTCGGGTAAGCTCGGAGGAGCGCCGAAGAGCAGCAGCAAATAGGAGGAAGCTCGGGCACGTTCGTAGTAGCGTCGCGGCAGCTGCGCGAGCAACATGGGTCGGACAATCCCTACTGGTGGCTGTGACGAGGACAGCCACCTGCCAGAGCAGTGGCGCCTCGCTTAACCGCTGCACCACTGCGCTGGTAGTGGTGCACAAACGCACCAACGGAAACAGCAGTAGTGCACAATGCTTTCGCATTCATAGCACGTAAGCAGACTTATGTATCACCAGGAAGTCCAGAGAAACTTCCGCGGGCATCCTTCACATGTCTTTTTGGCAGCACTTTCTCTATCCAAGCGAGGTGCGTACGAAGTCCCAGAAGATTTTCAAATGCCTTAACAAGGACATATCGGTTATTGCTGAAATAAGGAAAATTTGCTTGGGATTTTTATGCGTCCAAGAGAAACACTTCGCTCGGCCCGCGTAAAAAATATTTTGCAAAGACTAATTTACGCTTTGTGCGATTTTGACGCAGAGAAAAAAAAAAGAGTACGGCTAATTACAACGGTGCAGTTGCTTCGACCAGTGTTGAAATTTTTCGGGTAAAATCTGCATTGCCTCACACGCTTTCACGGCGAAAATGCCTGAAAACAAGCGTGCGCAAAGTACAGATAAGGCTACAGAAACATTACCAATCCGAAGTCAGGCAGCACCAACATATTGAAGGAAGAATTTCTGTAATGCTACAGAAACAACTCCGAATCTAAGACCCTTGTTTTGGAGCAAGTGGCTCTTCCACGTTAAGCACATTATTTATTTCAATTGAGAATCGGTGATAAAAAAAATAAATGAAAATGAGCAGACATCATTGCAGATATCTTGTATTAGAAAAAAATATCAGAGTCCACACTGCCACCTTCTTCGCGACTATTATGTCAACGTAAAAAGACGTGAATCAAGTGAAATTTGCTAAATATCATCCGAACGGCATATCTACCGGATAGCGTGTCAGGGCATCTAAAACAAGTAAATGCAATGGACATCGCTCGCAAGTGCTCAAAGGCGTTAAGAAATTCGGCTATGATTCGGATATCCTTAGGACCTGGTATTGGCACTGGGATAGCGACCGCTACTACATGAGAAGGGGGAAAATGATTTCTTCTAGAAATGATTAGCTACAAAATATGGCTGCCTTATTATCAGCAGGACGTTTTTTTTTTTTCAGCGCAGGGTTCACCAGTCATCTGAAGTGTAGGCGCCCTAGTAGTGCGTGAACTCCTTATTTTTCCCTTTTTCTGGCGGTTACAAGACGCAGTATTCATGAAAAGCGCGCAAGCACCTAAAAACACTCTCCGCGATTCCTCGGGCACAATTTAAAGCTAACAGGCCGGCTGCGGTAATCAACAACTTGTGAAAAGGTGACTGCAATATGCTAACATCTTGAAAACTGTCAAGAAAAGTGCCCGTCCTTAGCTCAAATCTGTTTTTACATAAGTTTAGAAAGCCTAAAGCGAGTGCACATATTTTAAAGACGCGAGCACATCAGTAGGGAACGAGACGGTGTCGCACTAAATGTCGAGACAGCGGAAAAACATCTCTCAAGCGTTGTGACACCTAATCGCTCGGGGCTCGCTTCGCCTACCTCAAGCTCATCGGCCTGCGCTATGTGCGAGCTTCAGTGCAAGATCTAATGCCGTAACGTTCTCCCCGTAGTCACCGTCGAATACGTGAAGCAAGGAACGATTCCCAAACCCTTTAGAACTGCACTGCGATTCAGCACTACGCGTCTGTAGAGCATAGAGCATGCTTAACCTGTGCGTAAGACGAATCTTTTATAACGGGAGTTACAAGCGGGTTCCAGGAGCATGGTGCTCCAAGAAAGCCCATGTACAGGGGCGATGGACAGAAACGCGAACAAAAAGGAGCCTAGGCGCTCCGCTGTTCGCATTCCTTTTCATCACTATTTTACTCAGATGCAGCAAAAAGACGCTAGAGTCGTCCGCGATGCATTCTAGCACGACTCTAACGTCTTTTTGTTACCGGGCAGGTAAAAACGCGCTAAAAATAATTTCGAACAACGCAGCGCGTAGGCGCCGCCTGTTTATTTCCATCGCGATAGTACCTAATGAAGGTTACTCGGGATGCCCACGATGAAAGTTATCCGCGGCGCTATCAATAATGTCCATTAAGAAAAACGCTGGGCAGGAGATTATAATGTGCGTCAAACAAAATGCCCCTCATATAAATTCCAACCGTGTGGCGTTCCCATCTAGTGTGCCTGCGAATGATCGCGCCACCGCTCGGCAGGTTATAGAAACTTATAGTAGCACGAGCCTCATACTTCCGCGAACGACCGCCAGTGCGCGCTGCCACTGAAAGCTCTTCTCTTGTATGAGCACTGCGCCGAAAAGGACTCGGGCTCAATGCCGTGAAGCGTTACTAGATTATTAAACGACATAGTTTGTAGGCGTCCAGGAGACACTATTATGGTTTATTAAGACCCTTAGCGGGCCTCGGGAGCGCCTGCCTCTCAATGCGCAAAGTGCTGTAGCATCCCTGAGCATGTTGCTAACGTACAGGAAGGGTCGAAATCAGTAGGAGAGGACGTAGAAAGATTAGGGGAAGAAAAGCTCGGGTCGAAGCGTGTGTGCGCCCGTTTCCTTCAACTCTCAGCTGACCTGGTACACGATATGAGCTCCTTTCGTGCAGATGGAGTACTGCATTGACTCAGAATTTTGCAGGCCATCGGCGTGATTCTTCCACGCGCATATAATTTCTATAAGCCGCCTGGGAATCTGTAGTAATGAAATTTTGTGGCTAGGAGGCCAACTCTATATATGGTATGTTATGGGCTTGTCAAAAATATACGAGTATTTCAAATAATACAGCCAACGTTGGAGAGCTGGGAGGCGGCCCAGTCCGGTTCGGACCTCGAGGCACAACGAGCCGTCGTCGAAAGAGTACGGGCAGCGGCTTTTACCAACGGTGTCCCGGACTACGGACCCGATCACTCTTCCCACCAAGGCAAGCATTTTTGGTTTTCAATAAATACTTTCATGATCATTATCTTGCTTTGAGCATTGCATCTTGCCGCCTCTCAAGCTTAGCACCGCATTCAGGTTCACTCAGTCCGCTTGCGCCTGTAATCTCAGCACTTGGCATACAATCGACTGGATGAAGTTCTTTTCATGTCAATCTTTTTTTCAAGAAATGCACTTGCGCCTGATATTGCATGGTAAATGGCGCAAAAGGGCGGCCTGATTCAAATCCTCCTAAGGCAGACTTTCCGAATTTCGAGGCTATGAAACTGTGTCTCAGGCTGCAATTGTTTTCTTACGACGCGTGGACCGCATGGTTCCATAACATGAACGTTCCTTTCTCAATATTGGTGCTATGGATACTGATTTCCCGGGGACACGCAAATAATCTGTTTGTTAAAAATTAACACGCACATGATGTGGAGGCTCACCGGATATGGCCTTGGGCTGCTAAGCCCAAGTTCCCGCGTTGGAATCCCAGCTACCGCGGCCTCTTTTTCGATAAAGGCAAAATGCAGAAACTCCACACCGTGAGCAGTTCACTTTACGTTCACGAGAGAGAGCCCCACGGGCCCTTGGTTAATTGTAACCTGCAACTACGGCGTTCTTCTTAGCCGAGCGTATGAGGTGATCTACTCCCGAAACCAACGCATTTTTTGTTTTTTTTTATTTCGAGAACTTGCCATGTGACATAAGATCAAGTTTGTTTGTAGAAGCAAGAACTACGAAAGCAGTGGTTTCGGAAGGGAACAGCCGCATTTAGGAGATGAAATCTTTGACACCGAACAGTAATTTAAATGTATACAGCGAACAAAGCTGCTCGCTTCGTTATGCGCGTTCGATGCTTTTGTTCTAATATCCCGATAACGAGTTTTCAAAGTTCTATTCAAGCTGGAGCTTTGTTCAGTGTGACGTGTTTTTTGGAGCGTTGGAGCCTTTGAGTTAATTTAGGAGCGAAATTAAAAATTTGGCACGTCGTAATACAGGAAACAAAAGATGTTTCCGAGAGACCGTGCGAGTATGAAGCATGGCGGAGGTGGTAGATGTACTGAAGGAGTGACTAAGTTAGGCAGTTGCCACAAACGCTGTGCCTGTCGCTACTATGCGAAAACCGTACGAGAGGTCACATAAAAAGGGCTTTGTTCTACAGTCCACTTACCTGGCCTAATAAAGATAACAGCCATGGCGATGAGGAAAATAATTATTACTACATAGGAAGTTTTCTTTTTTTTTCAAACAGGAATGCTAAAAGCGAAAAAACGATGGGAAATGCTTTCGCGTTGTAGTGAAACTTAAATATAACAAGAGTGGTGGTGCCTCGGCACGTGATTTTTTTTTTAATTGGTTTTGGGGAGAAAGGAAATGGCGCAGTATCTGTCTCATATATCATTGGACACCTGAACCGCGCCGTAAGGGAAGGGTAAAGGAGGGAGTGAAAGAAGAAAGGAAGAGAGAGGTGCCGTAGTGGAGGGCTCCGGAATAATTTCGACCACCTGGGGATCTTTAACGTGCACTGACATCGCACAGCACACGGGCGCCTTAGCGTTTTTCCTCCATAAAAACGCAGCCGCCGCAGTCGGGTTCGAACCCGGAAACTCCGGATCAGTAGTCGAGCGCCCTAACCACTGAGCCACCGCGGCGGGGGCTCGGCACGTGATTCCTTTTCGTTTTCAGACGTGATCATACACAGAAAACTGTCCGCTGTCAACACTTTACAGCAGTCAGACATCCTCTCCCTTCTTTACAATTATTTCAGGTTATCCTCCAGATTAGTGCTTCTTTGCAGCAAGTTTGAATTAATTTGCAGTGTCAAAAGCTTTTCTGTCCTGAAATCACTAAGCACTAGAAGCCATCATCCATATGCACCACGAGCAGTCCCATGCCAGTTCCTTCCCGCTTACTTCACCTCACAATTAAGGTAAGTTGAGAGAGCTTAAGACTCACCGCCCATCTTAGTCCTTTTGCAGATTGTAGCAGCATCTCCGAACAGCTCTGTATGGTTCTTAGTGGTGCTTACAGCGGTCACCTTAACAGCGATCCAGGTCCATGGATCTAAGCCGTCTATGTTTCGTTTCAATCTCTTCTCATTCACAATCTTGCATCCGCTCGAGTTCCAGGTCATTTCGTCGCTGAAACCTGATGCTCTACTGCAGCTTTCCACCACACAGTAGGTGATCACATAGCGGTCCAGGTGGCCGCCTGTGAAATCCGGCGCTTCCCAGGTCAACGAGAGGCTATGGTTGGTGACCTGAGCAGCGGAAAGGCTGGTCACGGTTCCGGGAGCTGCAAAAATTTATCAGAGAGGACTTGAGACTGGTTGCGTGTGATAATAATAAAGCATTAAAGTGCGGAGTGATGCTACGTTGCAGAATGAGTATGTGCAATGAGTCATCACTGTGAATTATCACTTCTAAAGTGCTGAGTCATGCTACATTGCTGAAGTAAAGTGCTGAGTCATGCGTCATGCCCTTGACTACGCGTCATGACTACGATAGTTTAGAGTGCTTTGTTATGCTAAGTTGCAGAGTGATTCATGACTATGACGACGCGTCGTGTCTAAGCATAATTTGCACAAACTCTATACGCCCTACATTACGCTACTTGTAAAGTTCTGAGCAGTGTTACTTTGCACAATAACTATGAGTGATTGCTATGACCACGCGTCATGACTCTTTTAGGTCATATGTTCGGATTCATGGCCATACATGTTCGCTTACATGTACATTGTTATCGTTCACTGCACATGTACATCCTCCATGTGCATGTGCATGAACATGCACAGCCTCCGAATTTCGCGGCATAAACGGTGACAGCGGACGCTAGCTTTTGCACTGATGGGACATATAATGCTTTCTAAATAAAATATTACACAGAAGAGCTGAATGGAACCATGAATAATTTCTCTAGATCAGTTCACTCTTTTGTCTCTCAAACCAGCTGCATTTCTAGAAGCTGTGAACTAAAACGTAACATTGATTCCATGCTAGACAAATTGTTACGCTTCGATATCATAATAAAGCTCTCTGCAATGACATCTAAGGCATCATCAAATTTTATTTGTCGTTTACCTTCTTCTGGGTAGTATCAAACAGTTCTCTTTGCTCTGCAGTGTATGCATTCGCAGCGCCATCCCATGCCTTCATTGAAACGATAGCTTGCACATATATCGTACCACGTAGAAAATTGAGAGAGCAAGGAAGCGTGGCCGCCTGTTCCACATTTGCATTGATACCTATATCCATCATGGGTTCAGATGTAACTCAGCATTCCCTTACTCTGAGCAGTATTACTTGGTTATAACCGCAGCTTCCAACGCGATTAGCGAAGGTGCTGGATAAAGAGACCAATTGCTGAGCACATCTGAGAGGGCCTTAACCGTAGCTCGAGACAACATGTGTAGCTGACCTAGCATTATCGGCTCCTTCAACAGTGAAATGTTAGTGTGCAAAGCGCACAACAAATACAAGCTGCGAGCACTTAGAATCTCTAAGGTTTGCGCCCGGTGTGTTTACACTGATTTTCTAAAATATTGTTTCACACAAAAAAAGCAGGTGAATCTGGTGCGCCACCAACAACACAATTTGTAATGCTGTGCTTGCAGAGAATACTCTCGGTATTTTCTCTTCAGCAGTCTGCATCTGCATTTGGTTGAGATTTATCCAAAGCACCTCGAACGATGTTTGCTTCAGGAACGAAATTACAGTAATTGCGGTCGTACCTCCTGTTTGCGCAAATAATGCAATCCATTCTTCTCTTGGAATTCTAACTAACGAGAAATGAACAAAATACATTGTCCCTTTCCTGTATCTCTTCAGTAGTCTGATTTCAGTCGTGTAGCCGCGTTAAACAAAACAGATGCATTTACTTCGTCAAAACGAATAGTATCCCATCTGACAGAAAACACGTACTGGTACGCCACTCGATAAAAAGAAAGGTCGCCTTGTTCAACAGTTATAAGATTAGGGGCTCTGAAACTCTGTCGCTAATCTCAGTGTTTTCCATCTATGAAAGCATGAACGGCAAACAATCGCTTGGAAAGGGAGAACCTGAACAGCAAACAACTTTCCAGACCGGAAAGGACGATAAAATCAGTTACCACTCCAAGTCATTGATAACCATTATTGACCACGCTGATAACGTTTTAAGTGTTGCAACTACACTTGCAGTGCACGTTCACGAGCGAGAGAGAGGACAAACACAGGTTCGGCGTACTCCATTGTATTATTCTCTCTTTGTCTCATTTCAAGGTAATTGCTTGACTCCGCCAGTGTGCACGGATTTCTCTTCTTTTGGAGACTGTAAACATTAATAATGAATTTTCCTAAATTATTCACATTTATAGAGAACTTTAAAACACACATCACACATGCAACATTGATCTGAGTGTGTTTCTGCTTCTACAGCTACATAAGGAGTAATTTAGCAGTGAGGAATAGGGTTCTCGAATTTTTTCGTACGCATTAGTGCTGTTACCGCCAAAATAATTACCTCTCGAGAGCAGATATTTAGGCGAAAGCATCTTGTATGTTGCCTTACAGGTGGAAGGTAATTTCATATATGTTCGATTCGCGTATTCAGCTAGGGGCTCAAAGGAGGCATCTACCTTTCCCGCTTTCAAGATAAAATTTGACTTAAGTGATCGCTATTTCTGTGGGCGCGATTTGTTTTAATTCATAACGATTAGCATACAATACACATAGTTGTGTACAAGGTAATTTTATTTTGCGAATGTCATGCTAGAGCTTCTTTTTTAACGATGCGAGCTTTACAACGTGAAACTCAATGTATGGGAAGAGCTGTGTTTTTTTTTTTTTCAGGTGGTCAATGTCAATATAAATTTTGGAAATGTGATCTATTTGCCACAGTTCTGTATGGTCAGGCGCAGGAATAAGAAGTGCTGTATAGTTCTTATAATTTAGACGGTGCTGAGATAATCGCTGTCACTGGCACAATGGCCTCGTTATCAACAGGTCCAAGCCCAATTCTCTTATCACCAGACGGCGAGTATTGTGCCAGCATTTCGGCGGTTGAAACTTTAGTGTTCAATCTTCCATTCATCCGTTCATAGAAAAACGTCTCTCTTGGGAACCTTTATCGGCCACTCATCCAGTATGTTTACAAGTTTTTTTCCGACCTTTTCGTTTTTGCTCATGTATTCTTGAGGCGGGTGAGCAGTAAGTGGAAATGAGATGTACTAGCTATAGCAGCCTTTCTATTATCTTATCGAGAACCCGGAGAATCTTTGTGGCGTTTTTGAGGCGGCGAATAGATGTCAAGGATTGAGACCGTTCTCGCCTTCTTGAGCGTTCGTGGAATTTGGGCCGCATTCGAGACAGCAGAAGTCCCTTAGTAGAAACTTTTTTTTTTCCCAAGAGGTAAGTCACCTCAGTTGTTTACGCTTTGGGTTCGCTGACTAGACTCCTGATTTTACGTTTTTTTATTATACAGGCGCGCCTACGACGACAACAACTACAGAGCATGAGTAAAAAAATCATTCCATACCATTTTCAAAGTACGTGGATGCGAACATTTAGAGCTGGTCAATTCGCGCTGAGATGTCCAAGTCGTTTGCTGGGGTGAAAGGACTTTCTGATGCGAAGAAACCTAATTCTCCAATTCCGCAGTCCGAACATGTCGTAATTTTATATCTGCATTTTTAATTAATGCGGCCCCAATACACTACTGTTTAGAAATAACCAGGTGCAGCAAGTGCTCCGGCCGTCCTTACCTGCCGGTGAGGCTCGTCCATCCCCTCCTCCTTTCGCGCCTGACCGTCGTCTTCTCCAACTGAAGGACGTGCTGCCGAGCCCTGCCTTCTAACAGGTCCTCTCTTGTCACCAACACCGTGACAAATCTGGTGGAGGTCGGATCGATCTCATGTCCCGTACCCCAACCGTTAGTCGGAGCTCCAGTCCAACTCCCGTCACGACGCCTGTTCACCGTACTCGCCGCCGGATTCGAGGCTTACCCCCCGAGCCTGTTCCATCCGGTATGTCCACGGAGCAACCTGCCTTGAGCATCCCAATGCCTGGGGCGTCGACACCCTACTTCACGCTCCAGAACCCCCGCATCCCGAAGTCCTTCCACGGCGACATCTTTGAAGACGTGGAAGACTGGTTGCAGCACTACGAGCGCGTTGCCGCATTCAACCAGTGGGATGACGCCGCCCAGCTCCGGAACGTCTACTTTAGCCTGGAGGACGGCGCTCGGATTTGGTTCGAGAACCGCGAAGATCAGCTGGTCTCTTGGAGTGAGTTCCGGCGTCGGCTCCTAGACACATACGGCAGCTCGGATCGTCGCGAACGGGCAGAACGCGCTCTGCAATCTCGCGTTCAGCTGCCCAATGAAAATGTTGCAGCGTATGTCGAGGACATGACGCGCCTTTTCAGACGCGCGGACCCTGCAATGCCCGAGGACAAAAAACTGCGCCATCTCATGCGTGGCGTCAAGGAGCAACTTTTTGCCGGCCTTGTCCGCAGCCCTCCGAAGACTGTCGCCGAGTTCCTCACTGAGTCTTCCACGATCGAGAGGGTTCTTCAGCAAAGAGCATCCGCGTACGATCGACCCGTATCCGCCGCCTCCGTTTCCAGCGAGTTACCGTTCCACGGCACCGATGCCTCCCGGATACGCGATCTCATACGGTCGATTGTGCACGAAGAAATCCGGCAGCTGTACGGGGCCCCTACCACAGCTCAAAGCTCCATGGCGACCTTTGTCCGCGAGGAGGTGCAGCAAGTGCTCCGGCCGTCCTTACCTGCCGGTGAGGCTCGTCCATCCCCTCCTCCTTTCGCGCCTGACCATATGGTTATTTAAAACGTTATTTTGATAGTATTGCTTATAATATTGGTTTTTGGGGAAAGGAAATTGCGCAGTATCTGTCACGTATTGGTGGACACCTGAACCGCGCCGTAAGGGAAATGATAAGGGAGAGTCTGAGAGAAGAAAAAGGAAAGAGGTGCCGTAGTGGAGTCCTCCGGAATAATTTCGACTACCTTGGTATCTTTAACATGCACTGACATCGCACAGCCCATGGGGGCTTTTGCGTTTCGCCTCTGTCGAAACGCGGCCGCCGCGGTCAGCTTCGAACCCGGGTACTAAGATATCATTCTCGCACACGGGGCTATGTTCTGTTACATGTCTTCTTCCTTTCGTTTCCTGCCCTGGCATTGGTCACTGCTCCATCTAACGTAGATAAAAGATGACTTGGCTCGGGTTGCTGATTAAGCGCGTCCACAATGCAACTCAGTTGCATGAACACAGATTGCCAAACTGGACGACCAAAGCGTGGTTGCTAGAATGAACAAAGTTCCCCCGGGTCCAGTCAGTGCCCGTAAGCCACGAGAGAAACAGTATTGAACTCTTGCTTTCTGTAAATATTCTCAGGCAACCATGTTGATGCAGTTGCTGTTCCGTATTGCTGCAAATCTCGAACTGATTTGTGCGAACCCGGAAAAAACAGCCCTAGAGAGTAATTCCGGTTCCAATTATTCACTTTCAGCACAAGAACAATAATTACACCAAGGTCACATAGCCTACTTCAGTGCCGGGGCAGGTAATGGTACAAGAGCCTGTGCATCACGTGAAAATAGAAAATAAAATACCTTTAGCAATATTCACTACATTTGTAGAATCAAATCCTTATAAACATCTGCTTTTGTTGACATTCGCAAAAACGTTAGCGGATTTAAAATTTTTGTTGCTCTTGCACTGCATCAAAATAATAGTGCTGCGTGCATGTTGACAAAATCAAGAATGGCTACGCTCTCCAGTCATGCTAAAGCGGCCAAAAAAGAAAGAACCAGAAGGAAACGACCCGTGGGTACCTCATGCTACGATATCATTCGTTTCCAAGCAGCTGCCTCATCGTATCATGAATGCCTTGCCTCTTTATGATGTTCGTGCGTGCAAGAAACAACTGTCTCCTTAAGAGTAGGTAACGCCATGAATGGATGATGGCGCATATCTAGTTTTAATACGCAAGCTACCTTCAGGTACAAGGAATAAACATCAAATAACTCAGAAAGAACTCGGCTGCAACGGGCACGTGAGAGACAGGTCCACATTGAATGTTAAAAAGATTGAAGGTGGGCAGAGATTAAAAAAAAACGCTTTGAGGGATCCCTAAAAGCGCATGTCATACGGACTCCAACAAAGCACAGCTGAAGCATTACCACCCAGAGAAGCGGAGCAGAGGCTGCAGAGCAACGCTATATGCCTTGCACAAAAACTTTGCAGTTTAACAAAAATTACTCGTTGTCCTTAAATTGAAACCGGGACCACAACCTGTTCGGTGCAATCCCCCTACCAACTCAGCTAACATAGAGCACTAGGTGTAGATTAATGAAGAGCTGATCAACAGCTGGAAGTGAGGACAGTAACAATTCTATGAATAGGCGAATTCTCCAATGAGCAGATACGTGTCAGTAAACTATTTCTTGGCATTTCGGGTTTCTTTCAACCGGCATGTGAACGTCCCGGGCATTTTTAGTACAAAACCTGAGACAGTGCTACGCGCTGAAATAAAAAGAGGGCGATTTTTTATCTTTAAAAATATATATATTAAAAACTGCCAGAGGTATATACTGCGACCTGTTGAGTTGCATTGCACCGCAAAGCGAACATTAGTGCTACTCTCATATGGTTCACAGATTATACGGTTAATTATATTGTATATTATACTGTTTATTTCTTTATTTCACTGAGCAAGGTATTACTGAGGAACTAGTGTCCCTCAACACCTAAAGTGAGCACTTCTTTGAATTTTTCTTAATCGCTAATATAGTACGAAATATCGAATGCCAAAAATACGCAATTAAAAGCGTGTTCTGCTAGCTTTCCGGCATTGTTTAACGCCTTATTGAAAAAGATGGAAATTAAGGAGCCTACCTCTGGGCAGCAGAAGCTCGCAGTGATAAAATAAAAAAGTCTGCATGCTCCTTACACACTGCATGGAATTAATAAATTTGAACTTGAGGGCTAAATGGCAGACAACTTGGGATAATGAAATAAACAACAAGCTTCACTTTGTAAAGCCTGTCCTCGGGGAATGGGACTTCTATGCACCAGGAATGTTCTATAGAAGTACCTTTATGTCGTCTCTGCATAGGACCAACACACACCTTAGATATAACTTCTTACTGATGAAACAAGACAAACCACTTTGTGAAAGTTGTGGATTCGAGCTATCACCTAAACCATATTTTACTCTCATGCTCAAAACTAAAAAAAAATAAGAGAAAAGTACTTCACTGAATTTTATAGTGAACACTCCATTTTCGTCGATTGCTGCTCTTAGGTGATGATGCAACTGTTGACATACCTTAAGTTTTTAGCTTTTTAAGAGCAGCTTGTGTTCATGATGAATCGTGAATTCTAACTCAGCGCCCCATTTATTTATCATGCACTCCAGCCACTTTCTCATTCCTGAGAAGAATGCTGAGGTCTTTATTTCATTGGTTGGGAGCCTCAAAATCCTTGCCCAGTTAAGGATGGCTGCTGAGGTTGCCTGACATTATTTAAAGCTTCTGCCATTATCTTTTTCTAAATTTTTTTTCTTTCCTCTTCACTAAAGTAGTAGAATTAATACCCCTGTCACACGGCCAGTTTCAATCACCCTCGAGTCGAGGGTCTTCGAGATTCTCAATCGCCATCGAACTCGCCGCTGCTACACGGCAAATCTCAATGGTCATTGAAATGGTTCTCGTGTCTTACGCTACAGATGTGTGGCGCCACAATCGCTACTTTGGATTTTGCAAAAATAACAAAAATATTTGATAAATGTATACTAAATGCTGAAATACAGGCATACGCGGAAGTCGTTAAAAACCCTTTTAATTGCACCTACGCGACGTACATATGCATATACTGCTGTAGCCACTCTAATACAAGACGAGCCAAAACCAAGCCAGTCCAACTGCGTCGGAGCGCTGCTTCGTCAGGCTTAAGACCGGGGAAATCGCCATGATATCTGAAAAACAAGAGCTATTTTTTTCTTGAAACTTTATGCGAGAGTAAGAATGGGCAAATCGAAGGCGAATACAACAGCTTAGAACACGATATTGCTTTGAGGGATTAGCGACGAAGCTGTTATCGCTGTGAAGCGGGAGGGCAGGGTGCCGCCATGTTGTCAACGTTAAGTACGCAAGCAACGCAAAGACTGCAACGCAAAATGAATGCGCTTAATGCACTTAAAACCAGTCTAATATAATTTTAAAATAATTTTACAGCCTGCTTACATTAAATTTTATGCGAATAATGTTTGTTCATGTTTTTGCAACGTGAATGTGTCGTGTACGAAAGTGCGCTTGGCGCCGCTCGGAGCAACGCTAGCAACCTTGGGCAGCGCTCGAAGGCCCTCGAAATCTCGATGGAGTTCCGTGCTGCTCCGTTGACTCGATAGGCTATTGACTCGATGGCCATTGAAACTGCCCGTGTAGCAGCGCTCGATCGCCTTTGAGTCGATAGACTATTGGTTCGAGGGCCCTCGAAATGCCCGTGTGACAGGGGTATAACTTTTTAGGCCCTTTAGATCACCACTTTTTTCCACTTTATAAAATTCCCACAAAACAATTTTCTATACCTTGTGTTTGGCGCACGACCGCGTCATGCTCATGCGCCAGTAAAGCCAACAAAACACAAACCGAGCATTATTTAGTTATAAAATGGCGTCACCGCTCGTGGGTTCATCGCTGAAATCAAGTTAACTTCTTCTACATTATCTAAACACCAAATGCGCCGATATTTGGAGCATGAAAAGTACAAGAGACGGCATTTTATATATGTGCAATGCCAGAAAGTCTATTCGGCATGCTTTCAAATGCATATTTTTGACCTTCTATATTTGGAACCACATAAGGGCTTATGTCTTCACAGCCATCAATTCCGCAATATAAACTCCTACATAAAATAAAAAATAGTAGAATCTTTTAGTTATCTGCAGGTTGTTAATTGTGTAATTATTAAACTACATGCGCTGCAATATGTCCGCCTTACCGTACAATCCAACCAAAGAGACTGCACCGAATTATCTCTCACAGTTCTTTAAAAAAAGTTTGAGTTAAAAAATAAGGTCCTCTGCACAGCGCGGCAAGTACGTGCATTTGGACGATGACCACCAGTCTGCAGATTTTTGTGGAAGGTTCTACGGCTATAAATATAGGCTGTTTTTTATTTGTACAGTTCTGACGCATTGCTTGAATTCACCCAGGATACACAGTGGCATCAGCCTTTATTTCCAACACGCGTGTCATACAGCTCGTGTCACAGACACTCGATCCAGCGGTATTATCAAAAGGTGATTAATTCTTCGCGCCGCTGTGCAGCCCTGATAACAGCTCATGTGAACATCCGGCAAACAAAAAAGAATATAGGGCAGGATGTGAAAAACCGTTGTCACAGAAGCTTTTGTCAAATCTTGCGAAACTGCGGGCTGCATTTCACAAGGCAGCCGGAAATGTACAGCATGGATAGACAAAGAGACCTTCCCATAAATAAAAAAAAGTTACAGCTGAATGCCTCGTGGCAGTATCTGTTCCTTGTGCCTCTTATTATTGCCAAATATACATAGCTAAGGAGCGAATATGGCAGAAATGCATTGCAAGAAGGCGAAGGCAAATTATGAGCACTTCAAATTCTTTCGGGCTGCTATCTGCGGTTTTGCTATTTTCGCCTCAAGCTTCGCAAGATCGAACAGCACAATTCCAGCAATACTCTCGACTTTAAAAGGCTACAAACTGCAGGAGTAAAAAAAATGGTTTTCTTTCTTCTTAAGACTGAGAGGGGTCCTAAGTAAACTTTTTTATTATAGAGAGCACGCTCCAGTCCGTCAATGCTGTCCCATAGTCGGTGGTCCCAAGATCAATTCCCGCATCGAGGAAAATATTTCCGCTATAAAGGTTTTCTGAAAACTGTATTTTTTAGCCGTATGACCAAATTGAATCGCTGCTAGTCTGTAATTACAGCCTACTATTTCCTGTCAGTTCGCCAACTTCGTGGTTTCTTGCAAACATTCGATAATCGGGGAAAGGTTGGCCGCAGCTTGCAAACGACAGGGTCAGTTGAAGAGACATGGCAGAAGCCTTTCCCATGCAGTGGGCATAGACATGCTGATGATGATGACGAATTAGGTGAAATAACTCGTTGGTTCGCATTACGGGACATGTTATCGGCAGTCCAACTTCCTTCAGCTTGTGAGCGAGACCAGTCGCCACTACATGTTCGCGAGGTGCGTGTGCTTGAAAAACGTATATCGGGAAATCACGCAAGCTAATCAGCTAAGATCCCTACAGGTAAAAAAGCGGGCATGTATTGTTCACCCCTTGGTGTCGACGCAAGGCGTCTGTTCCTCGAGCTAGCGCAATAGTAAATTTGTTCCCTAGAATGCCCGCCGCGGTGGCTCAGTGGTTAGGGCGCTCGGCTACTCATCCGGAGTTCCCGGGTTCGAACCCGACCGCGGCGGCAGCGTTTTTATGGAGGCAATACGCTAAGGCGTCCGTGTGCTGTGCGATGTCAGTGCATTCGGTGAAGTCCCCCAGGTGGTCGAAATTATTCCGGAGCCCTCCACTACGGCACCTCTTTAATCCTTTCTTCTTTCGCTCTCTCCTTTATCCCTTCCCTCACGGCGCGGTTCAGGTGTCCAACGATATAAGAGACAGATACTGCGCCATTTACTTTCCCCCAAAACCAATTATTATTATAATTATTATTTCCTAGAATATCCATTCCGCGAAATGTTTTGGCAACTGTATGCACATGTACATTAACAAAGACTGCACAATTGTGATCTGAAAGGAGAGAGAACGCGAAAACCGCAAACATTGCGCACTTTATGGAGCGCTTCGTCTGCTACAGTACGGCAGCTAACCCGTTCATCCATGCGCTTGCGTCACGGTGCAGCAAGAGTGTTGCAGTGCCCGGAACAGAACGGGAAGTGTGGGGACAGCGCATGGTGTACTCCAGACATGCATGTCTTGGCTTTTCTTTTTTTAATTTCTTCTTGCCTCCCTTCTGTATTTGTCCCGAGTACCGCACTGCAACCAGTTTTCTAGAGTGCGCTTTTGACGCCTGTTTCCATCGCTCCTAGAATACCCGAAAGAAGATTCGGTTAATTTCGCTGTAGCAGGAGCTGAGGCTTCACCCGTGGTTGGTGGCGAATACCGTCAGCGGAGCATTCCGCATTTGCTCGGTTTTCAGCATCGATATTCTTGCCACACGGTATAATAGAAATTAAATACATACGCAGTTTTGGAGTAATAAATACGCTGGAACTTGACGTATAGACAGTTTGGGGTGGATGGAAGACGCTGTAGAAACAGCTCGCGCAGAAGGGTGTCGTGCTGAGCAGCGGAGTCTCCAAAGAGCTGGCGCATGCGACGGAGGAGCTGCGAAGGGCGGCTGTCACGAAGCTCTGTTGCGTTGAGGAGCTGCTGGACTTTGCTGCGTTCGGTCTGTGACTTGCGGTCGATGATAGCCGCCTTAAACGTGTCGAATGGTCGAGCAGTGTCAGGCGAGCTGATGACATTCACTAACTCCTCATCGACGCCAGGAGGCAGGGAGGACACGAGGTGGAGGAACTTGGTCGCCTGACTGGTTGTAAGTCGCAGCTGAAAATGCGCCTCAACCTGAAGGAGCCAGCCGCGGGAGCTATTGGGCCAAAATGATGGTAGGCTGACTGGCTGGAACGCGGCCACAGAAGCACCGCGAGGCTGAGCGTTCTGGAGCGTGTCGTCGCTGGTAGGCAGGACGGAAGAGCCAGCAGAATCTATGTAGGAGGATGGGGTTTCGTGTTCGAACCCGAGTCGCCAAATCTATCGGCACTAAGGCGAGGAAGAACCAGCTCTTGCAGCATTGAAGTTCGAACTGTTTCATTTTTTAATGCGCTGCTTGCGCTGCGGCGGCCTTGCCCAACTTCCTATTTCATATCCGGCGTCGCGTCTCATGGCCTGAGAGCCGAGCGCGGCGCGAGGGGCGCTACAGGCTGATCACGTGGGCCCGCAGGTTTGCAGAAGCTATCGCGGTCCTGGAGTGAGGACCTTACCCACGAGGACCAGTACGCGAGTCACCCTTACTAAAAAGTTTTTCAGCACCACTACCACCAGCTAGTAGATCAAGACATTGCGGTTCCTGAGTAATAAAACTGTGGGGATCGCAATCGCTCTCCTTCGCAGTATTGCTGCGGTTTAGTTGAGCGTACATTAAAAACAAATACATTACACCCACTGAAGAAACGAGTTCCAAGCATAGGCGCAGATGTTTGCCGTTAGCGACATTTTGTTTCGTCCGCTTTTTCTTCTTGCAAAACCGGCCCATTCACGTCCCGCAGCGAAAATCCGTCAACATTTGACAATTTCCTGTTATTCGTTATTGTGCCATCGAATATTCGACTCACCTGCAGCGTCTGTCTCAACCGGCACCATAGCTTCGGTACTCGTCATTTCGGAGCCATTGACGGCTCTGTTGAATGCCACCACAGTGATCCTGTACTTGGTCCATGGATCGAGGCCAATCAGTCTATGCCCAGTGATTGAAGAAGAGTTGATTGTGATGGTGTCATTCTCGAATTCTGCGCACTCGCTTTCTACGAAGTCGTTGGCACGGCACCAAGTTAAGATGTATCCGTCCAAAGGGCCGTTTGCCGTCTCTGGTCTCCTCCACGTTACTGTGGCCCCCTCCGCATCAGTACCGTCGACGCGGAGGTCTTTCACTTTTTCCGGCGCTGCAAACATACGAGAGAAAGTACCATGAGCTCATTTTTCACAAAAAATGACAAAAATGAACGACAGACCGATAAATCACCTTTCAAATTATAATAATTTCTTTTTCAGCGAACATACTCGAAGAACAATGTGAAGCCCAGGTGCTAAAAGGCACTGTGTGCGTAGAAGAACGCTAGTGCTAAATTATTAGAATGTAGGATGTTCAGATGAACGCAGGGTCAACAAAATCATAACGTGAGAGTGGTTTTGGTCACCGCAGTGATTGGTAACGAAAGTTCGCGATAGAAATGCGGTGAACAGTAAATCATCGAACTCAAATTTGCCTGGACATTTAGGACCAAATTATGTCGTGAAATGGCACTCGATTCTTAGTTTCACTTTAAAATAAACACGTCACGAAGCAGGAGAGTAATTCTAAAAAAGCACTCGATGCGCTGACACAGTGACCGTCGTTCGACCTGGAAGAAAAGTTTGGGAGCTTCCAGGAGCATTGCCCATAGGTTTGTTGCATCGTTTAAGTGGTGGAAAAATGGTATATATATATATGTATATATATATATATATATATATATATATATATATATATATATATATATATATATATATATATATATATATATATATATATAAAACTAGGTGGGAATGAAGCATGTGGGTTAGTTACAAGTCGGAAAATAGTGACCGTCATCATTCTTAGCGCAACAAGTGACATTGAATTTCGCTTGTTTGCTGAAACCATGCCCCACCATTTCATCATAGGCTCCGTCGCTTCAAGGCTTCGAGAAAACAATGTGAAGCTTCATTCCTAGCATCAGGATGTAAAGCAATTTTTCAATAGTTTAGCTTATTTTAGTATTCAGTACCTACAGGGCTGATCCCCCATTTTTCTCGTCTTCATAACGTGATGTGAAATATCTTTTAGATAACCTGCAATTTCTGTTAAGAGGGGAAAAAAAGTAAAATTCGTCTTTCGAACGAGAACATACACATGTTTTTGTTGTTCTAGACTACTAATAAAGGAAATGTCGTTAGGCTGTGAGTTATGGTGAATTCCAATCGCAGGCCCGGAGCGGTCTGCACGCTCTGTGACAGAGCGCCTGAATCCGGCGGAGAGCGCGTGACCTGAAATTGCGATTGGAGTACACTTTCTCTGGCTAGAGCATGTAGGTGGCGCTCGCGAACTGCTGGAGGAAGTACCCATCATTCCTTGCGCTTGCCCGCGCTTTCCGCGCGATTCAATTTTGAGTCCATAGCGGCGGGCGAAGCTAATCGTCTGCTACGGAGCGCGGAGAGGAGCCGGCGCGGCAGACGCGACAAGCTGCCGGAAATGGAGGGCGCCACAAGCGCAGCTGGAAAAGAACCTCACGCGAACTTCCTTCCGATCGACTCCGCCGATTTCGGCGGAGCAGTATCGAGTGCTATACGGAGCAATCTCGGCTCGGCAACCGCTCCCTGTCTACGATTGGAAGACGCGATCCGTGGCTCAGATCTGCGTTTGGAATACAGTTGCTCCGAAAAGAGCACAAAACGTTGCTCCCGAGGTGCTTCAACTCTGCGATTGGAAGTCACCATTAGTCAGTACCAACTTTTGTTAAAAGTTGGAACATAAAAATGGAACTCTATTACGGCTATCTTGCTAAAGCGTAATATGGCGCTCTTATTTCATGTAGATTTTCGAGTTCGTTGGAATTCGTCACTGGTGTTGAAATTATTTTGCTAGCACAACTGCTAGTAACGGGAAGAGCTCGTTAGTGCTAACAGTGAAACCCGGTATCAATTTTATAAATTTTAAATGTCAGGCATAAAGCGAACCACTAGACCATTTTGTTACGAAAGATCGGCAGCAGAAAACATCATTTTTCTTTCATACTTGGTCACAAGTGCAGTTTGGGATAAAAGTACCCATATCAATCGGTATGCTTCTTATCTGTGCAGTGGGATTCTTGTAGCTCCCAAGGAAGTCAGAAACTCCGTATAGGTGAGTTCAAGTGTTCATCTCAATTTTAATAAATTTAGAACGCTGACGATGCAGAGCGAGCAACGTTGCATGGGCCAAAGTAAACCCAGTGTTTCGTATATCCTTGGCAACGGCAGAATATAAATTCCCTACTTTATGTAAACTGCATAACTAACTGCTACAAATGACAGAATAAAATACTAATTTACTTTAAAAAAACTGAAGTTCGGCATATCACCTAAACTGAATTTATATACGCCGCATTCAGCTTCTGCAAACTACCTGCGGTCCATGCGCTAGCCACTTTAAGCAAAACGCAGACACTTATTCTGAATGAGAAAGACCCTTTGAGCAGTATAAAGAAATTAGAATAAAGGAGTTTTTAAGAAGTGTTCTCAATAAAGCAAAGGTACCGATCTTTGAATTTATGTAAAATACCATCAAAAAGAAGTTCCTTTCGCTTACCCACTGGCTTCTTACGACATGCGCCTGAGTTCAAAAATGGGATCCTCTGGGTCAGATGTCTATGACACTTTCAAAACTGGTGCTTTTCGATGCTAATTCCCTTGGCCTAGTTCTTTCACACTCACTTGCTTCTTCAAGTTTATTTACTTTTTAATGTTACACTGCTTCTCTGGAAGGCGTGACTGTAACCTGGCTTCACACAGAGCAACAACGTGGTTTGTGTACATAGGTTTTTCCTTTGTACATATCTATACCGTTAGCTGGTACTACCTATTAGTCTGGTTTTACGCCGTTGGTGTCGTTGCCGTCCACGTTGCAAGCAAGCCAGCAACAAGAAGGAGAAGGATAGGAGGAGAATAAGAACTGTCACAATACATTGCTGATCCGTAATGCACTTATCATGGGCATTGCCACAGTTATAGAGGCCCTTTAATTGCTCGGAGTTCCATTGTGCTTCACACCATCGGCGGTGATCAATGAGGGAATAGTTTTTTTTTTCTATTAGTCTCTATTTCCAACAGGTGAAAAAATGATTGTATGTGCGACACAAGCTTAGCGTTAGTACCAATCTCATAATTTCAGATGGCATTGAATTTCCTTTCCCCACACTGAGGCTTACCTTCCGCGAGTGTTTTGAAGCACGTGAAACCAGGTGCAGCAAGCGAAACTTCTTCACTTCCATTCGAGTACAGAGCAGACACGTTCACCGACACCACACTCCAAGGTATTAAATCTGGGATGTCAAGAGCCCGTCCTGTCGTGATGCTGGCGTCTATTCCTCCTTCTTGGCACACACTGGTCCCGCACTCGGTCACACCACTAAGGATACACCAGGACACATTGTACTGAGATGGTTGCGGCTGTTGGTCCGTCTCTGGTTCAAACTTCCACTCCAGCCTAGCACTGCGGCTACCGATGGATTTTACTGTGACTTCTGTGACGTTTCCAGGAGCTGCGCGAAAAAGCCGCAGCAGTTACTTGAGATCTTCGGATCCGACATCTCTTTTCGTGAAGGTACTCACTTTCATAATACAAAAAAAAGATGAAGTGATCTGTTCATTGCAAATCACTGTGTTACCAGTAAGGCTCGCCAGGAATTTCACACTCCTGCAGTGGTTCAGGAATTAAACTGCTGGTAGTTTGACTCATAGAACGTGTGCAACAGCAGTATCTTACCGGTACTCACATAGAAAGCAGAAACGGAGAGGCTAACGAAAAGGATTCAGCATAAGGTAAGGAGAAGACAGCTAGCCAAACAAAAAAAAATGTTAAGTGTAACGTTAAGATTCCGGAAGCGGGCAGAGTGGGTGAAGGAGCAAATGCGGGTTAATGTGATCCTAGTCGAATTCAAGAGGAAGAAATGGGCTTGGGCAGGGCATGTAAAGCGAAAGAAAGATAACCGCCGGTCCTTAAGGGAAGGCAAGTGTAGCAGGGGCAGCAGAAAGTCAGGCTGATGATGATGATGATGGTGATGATGATGATGAGTTAGACTGCGAAGTCAACTGCGGTTTCCTATTCTGATGAAGGAATGTATTAGGTGCGCGAATGGTGTAATAGATATGTCAGATGCACCGTACGGGAAATGACAGAAAATGACCTCATGGAAGCCACGAACAAGTTGCAGATAAAAGAAGTAATAATGCTTTTGCTTCGTACTGTGTCCCTAATAAGACGATCTGTGTGCGCACGCAAGCAGCTTATAAATTTATTTGTATTGTGAAAAAAAAAGACATCCTTCTATTTGTTATCTAGCTGGCAAGTGACATGCTTTCTGGAAGAGCGCATTTCGTATCTCACGCTGTTCTTCCTCTGAGTGTTAAAGGAGATGCGTACCTTATCCCACACGATTAATACCAAAGCATATTTCAGCAGGCACATGCTCTTGAGATTATTTCAAGCTGGCGCTGTGAGCCACGACATAGCAAAGCAGCGAGTACGTTTCTTTTCGTACAAATAACTACTTTTCGCACTCATGCTTGACTGTTTATTCAGACTTCAGAATGCTAATGAAAACTTGTACTTACCAAATGTCTTGAAGCAGTTCACAGTTTCAGGCGAGCTCGTCTCCACCCCACTTGGATACCGCCTTGTCGTCTTCACTCCGACTACTACAACAGAGCTCGGCTCCAACTCAGAAAGGTCGTATCTGCCTTCTTTCAATGCTGTGACAGTCTTGAGACTAGGGCAGCTGTTCAGGTATTCCTGCTGCTGCTGCTCATGAGGACATCCTGCCTTGTCTTCACCAACGCAGTAGCGGAGTTCGTAATGGTCACTTGAGTTGCTGTAACCGCTCGGCTTTGCCCACGATATCCAAAGTCCATCAAGTCCGTTTATGGCTGCAGTGATCTTTGCGACTGAGTGAAGTTCTGCAAAGGGCATAGCAGATAAACAACGTTAGGCGTAAACAAAAAAAATACCTAGGCCTTTTGAAAGAGGTTCGCTGAATCTTATTTATTACCTTCGGGCGCATATCTCATTGACTATATTTACTGTGAACATCAGCTTCCATCTCCCGGTGATGTTCGCCCACAGTCGAGTGCTCACACCTCACTTACTGCGGGTATTAAGCACGACCTTTATAATCAGCGATTCAGTGTTTCTCAAAACGTGACGTTTGCACCCATGGAAATACAAGCTTTCTTACGCTGTAGCCGAGTTATGGTTTCCAATGAGCGGTTGAATTCCAGGAAAGAGCATAAAACTGCCGCAATTAATCAAGTTCTTTGCAGACGGCGTCGTCTTGAAGAAAACACTCTAAAAAACGCTTGTTATGGACATTATGCTTTCTTCTACCTTATCTCGTTAATAATGAGATGATACCTCTGCGCCCGCTTATTCAGCTGTTTCTGTTCTCTAGAAAAAAGCGGAAAGGAATTTTGTGGACACCTTTGAAAACGATGTCTGTACTTAGTTTTCATAGCTTTTCGAATAAGTATTTTCGTCTTGGGCTAAAGAAAGGCTTGCTAAATGGCCTTGGCAAACCATGGAGCGACCTGAGCGAATAGTGTCAGCGAATAACAAAGTGCACACAGCCTATTTTTATGCGTACTTAGTTCATGTCCAGTAAAATACTTGATGCTCATTTAAGTTCACTGCATGCCTCCAAGAAAGGACGGTACTGTAAAAAAGGGAGACCACTCCCATTCGTCCGAAACAGATTTTGGTAGGTTGTGTCTTTCTTGCATGATCACAGCTCACAATGTCCCTCAATTCATTTGCGTCCAGCATCTTAGCACAGGATTCAAACCTGTTTTTCTGCATACCTACTCGCTTACATGTAAGAATTTTTTTTTCACACTGGTCTCTAACGCTGTATCATTATAGACAGATTTTTTTATTTAAATACCTCATTCCACTAAAATATTATTTGGGACGGAACACTAAGCATCTGAAAAGTCCCAACGCCGATCAGATAACGTCAGACATTGTGCGAATGTACGCTTGGAACACACATAAATAGCATATAAGAGGAATTTCGTGTTTGCTCAGAGTGATGAGAGTGGACAGGTACCTTCAGGTGGAGTTTCAAAGCAGCCCTGTGAGTAGTTGCCCGGAAGACCAAGCGGCGACACTCGTACCCTCAAGCTCACAGCCGGACTCAGAGGTTCAATGCGGTCACTGGGCTTTGCGACGCTACTATTTGTTGTCAGAGTCGAGTTTTCCAGGCATGTTGTTTCTACCGAGCAGTTGTTGTCTTCAGTGCACCAGGTGACTTCGAAGTCGGTGACGGGAGCTCCCCGCTCCGTGGACGCAGTCCACGTTAACGAAACCGCAGAAGAGCTCTCAAATGTGGCGTTCAGTGGACTGATGGTCACACGGATGGCTGGAGGAAAAGTAAGTATATATATATTGAAGAGCGTTCAGTGATCAAGGAACCGTGCAACACCATCAACCTGATTGTTGTTCTTACTGTCCGGAAAAATTTCACTCTTTCAAACATTGCAACAGTACTATTATGCATTTACCGCCTCTAAGGCAATTAAAATTAAGCGGGCGGTAGATCGGGTAATATGGTGATGTGAACTCCAAACTCGGTTGCTACAAGACGAGGATATCATTCATGCAAGCGTGAAGAGCTGAATCTCTCACTTTCCTGTGGGCCGGACAAAATACCCGCTGCCATACTGAAAACGCATTAAAATATATTCACAATTGTTCTAACCCCAGTATATAATAACTGTGCGGACCTACACGTTTTTTGGGATTGGGCAATATCTCGTGTATTTCCTACGTTCGTTTCCAGCGCAGACTGACTTCGGTTGCTCGCCTCGAAAATCGTGAAGTTAACATTTCATACGGTTGCGTCGTTCACAGTCAAAAATTTACTCGTTCCTAATCAACACCGCTTTTTCTTTTTGGTCCCTCAACTACAACTAACCTATGATGCTTCAGTACGCAACCTGCCCCAGCAATGCTCAATAACAGCCAGCTTGAAGCTCTTTGATGTGAGGAAATTAAGGCCTTCGGTACAAGCAGTCACTCGTTGCTAATTGTGAAGCTTCTTCTCTCAGATATCGAAGCTTCGATTCTGATTCCCATAAGGAGCTATCTAAATGACCGATTCTGCTAAGACAGCGTTAGCGGGCAGGTATCATTGTGGTATGAAGCAACCAGGGGTTTGCCCCAGGGCTCTGTGCTGGGTCCCCTTCTTTTTGTTTTTGTTTTATAAACGATGTCACTGCAATCATACAGAGCTCCACGAGTTAATCTGCCAATGACTTAAAATCATTACGGGAGTGCGCAATGCCAGGGTCCGCAGCGTTCTCCAGTAAGACGTGTTATCCATCTATGGCTCGTGCTACAATAACAATCTAATTCTGAATGCGACGAGAACCAGATTGGTTGCTCCTACAGTCGAAAAAGTTAGCTAGTGGTGTGCGTGTAATATATTTGAAGTGCAACTCTGCCGAGGGCGGCTAAAACTTGCCGTTTTAAGGTGCTGTTTGATTCGTCTCTGGTGATTCCAACTTCTGTCTGGTAGATTACTCAGCGCGCTCTGCTGCTTTTAGATTATGCTTCCTCTTTGTTTGCGACGCTTGTTTATCAAGGCACATGTTTGTTGTCGACACGATGATTTTTTATCTTGACAGCTTCATTTTTTGCTGCTCTGATTAATTTTCTCTTTGTGAATTTGTTTCTTGTTTGTTTTGTCTCACTCAATTATTCATTCATTGATAATGAAATCTCTTTTGCTGAATAATCTCTAATTTGCATCCTGTAGCTGCTGCTTAAATTTAAAACGTGGTCAGCCATGCGGCAATGCCACAGCATTCCAATGCAATGAAAGTTGCTTTTCTGACCGTTGTACTCATTGTAACAATCAGGCAATTCTTCTTGTAAATCTAAAGCGTTTGTTTAACTGAAAGTTTCTTTGTCGGAAAGAAAGAAAAAGCAACTCAGAAGCTAGAGAAAAATCAGAATGAAAAGAAAATTCTCAGGATACATGTGCATATTTTTATGTAAACCTTGTGCCATGTATCCTCTGCAGTGTGGGGGATCGGTCTAGCTGGTGCAAGTGTGACATTTTTCAAAGCGCTGCTATAACACGGACGAAGAAAGAACAGAGAGGAGTGCTCGTCTCTCTCTTGTCTTCTTCGTCTGTGTTGTTTTAGCAGTTTGCAAAATCGTCATTTACTTATCTTGGGGCAGTTCACTGAGCTATTATTTTATTCAGATTACCCTTACTTAGATAGGTTGCCCCAAATACCTTTCATTTTGCCATTTGCGAGATTGTTGAATAAGATGTGCTATTGTAGTTTTGCTCTTACTTTGCTGTCATCGACATAAGTAGCCACTTTTCTAACCGTTAATCGTTTCGAGGTTTTTTATATAACCGATGGCGCACAGCGAACATAACGTGCAAAACGCGCGATTATAATAGCACCCAAATGCGTGACACCTCAGCTTTAAATATTCAGCGTTTTCATGGAATTAACTAAATCACACACACAAAAGAACTTATGGGTATGAAGTTTTAATGTGCTTTCATATTTTCTTTATTTTTTAATATCTATATGAACGCGACATTTTCATGTCGTTTGTGTTATATTCTCATAATCTGATTTTATTTATCTATTTTGCCGGCGTTTCAGTGTCTTGATCATAAATTGTTGCTCCGATCATAAATTGTTGCCTTTTTATGTATCGTGGCAGGTATTTAATGCCAGTTTCGTGGTTGTGTTGCCTCCGTGAAGATGATTTCACCCCTTATTGTTGGCGGATTTCTATTACAAAAATTTATGCACAAACATTTTGTAAAATTCTCTTTTGAAAATAGTAAATAAACATTTTCGACCACTCTGGAACAACTCGACGGGCGGGAGTGCATGTGGAAGATTCCGCTGCACTCTAGCGAATATGCTGGTTTTTCGAATGGCTCAAATGTATGGCAGCCGTTGCTTTCAAGAGGGACTAGCTGGAGAAAAAGGGGAAAACCTGCTTTGCCATTTTGAATAATTATATAAACATACTTTCCAAATACTTAAGCGTCGACCCTCGGTAAATGCGAAATTTTTTGCTACATGACAACAGTTAAGTACAAGATAACTAATAGTTATATATTTTGCATAATATAACTACTTGCAATAATATTCATTTCAGAACACGCTTCTCTAGTATAGCACTTCTTTCGGGGGTGTTCTGAGCTATCGCAGTCGTAATCCTATTTACGTCATGGAGCTGGTCTTAGAAAAGCTGCCTCGTAAAATGAGCTAGTCCCGAATTGAAAGAAAAGTTCACTCACCATCGAAAAGTGTGCAGTTCATTTCGCAGGATTCGGAAAGAAGGCACACGGACGCACTGCCAGAGAGCACCTTGCTGTCGAGTTCGATTTCGGACGCATTCTTCGTGCCAGTGGGCAGTGTCGTACACTTGGCTTCCCGAAAGGAATGACTTGAGCAGGTCACGTTGACACCTGGCACGATTTCGTCTTCATTGACAGGAGAGCAGATGCAGACGCTTTCGTTTGCTTGAGTTGAGTTCAGGGCATGCAAGGTAGTTGCGATCAACTTGGTACCGTTCTTCGTTAGCTGGAGCTCTGGAACGTTCGGGCAGGAGGGGGACGACTCTGCGTGCTGCAAAAATGTGTGCGAACAAGGAACAGATATTGGAGGGGAGAATATTTTAGTAGGCGACAGCGTTATACACGATAATACGAGTAATACGCGATAGCGTTACAGGGTTAATGCCCATATAAACGGAATCGGTCATACTCTAATTTACATTCACAGATACCTGGGTGTCCTCATACCCCTCCTGGTGCAGAGGTGCAGTAGTTAAGCGATTCACCGCTGCCCTGCGATGGCAGGTGCTACCTCCGGTGGGGCTAGTGCAACACAGGTTGCTCTTCTCGAGCAAAAATAGTTGAGAGAAAACTGACGCCAGCCAATATTTTATTTTTGCCTAGCGTTTCGGGACCAACTCGGTCCTTCTTCAGGGGTGAAAAAAATGTGTACCATCAGCAGCGGGGAGCTTCCATGTCGCCATTAGGCGACATGTCGAGTCATGGTACATCCGGCTCACAAAGGCGGCGATGAATAGGACTCCAGGAACTCTCCCCTCCGCGTACGTTGGTGAAGTGCACCACGTGCTAACAAAGGGAGAGCGAAGGCAGAAACACGCTGCTGCTGCTGGCACACTTTAGTCAACCCGTGAAGAATGGACGGAGTTGGTACCGCAGCGCTGGACAAAAGTAAAGTATTGGTTGGCGTCATTTTTCTCTCAACTCTTGTTTCAAGAACCCCAACCAGGCGGTCTTCCGTCGAAGATGTTTTCGTTCAAATCTTCCCGAGCAACCTCTCGCCACCAATCAATAATTCAATTGACGCCTGTAAAGGCGGGAAGTTTGCTCAGAATCGGGTGGCCGGTGGCACACCTAGAGATCGGTCATCTATTTTTCGCTCACGGCCAGTGACACCGATGCCGACAACGGACGTCGACGACGAAAATTCTGGCTTTTCCGAGCCACAGGCTCCTTAACGCGACCGCGTTAAAATTCAATTCAGGCGTCACACACAAGTTCGCTATTAAACATACTTGCTAGTGTACGTTTTAGTAATAAGAGCACCAAGATAGTAAGAGCAGTAATGTGCACTCTGATGCACTTTCTCTCAGTGCCGTGTGCGCTCGGGTGGATGGCAATGAGTAATCGCTCTCTTATTACAAATCTACACTACCTTGGGGGATTCCCCTAAAAATATTGCCGACGCACAAAAGAAAGCAGTGATAATAAATCGTCTCGGTATTAAAATATCGAATTGCAGTCAGGTGCCTATGAATAACAGTTAAAAAGTTAACTGCTGGAACTTAGTTAATCACTTTAGTATTTAACATGGTTCGCTCGTTTTTTGCGTCCACCAACAATGGCATTATTATGCCGTAGAGAGCTTGTCTTTACCTAAAAAAATATTTTAAAAAATTATTGATCACATTCTCCAAAACACCTGGTATAAGAAATTGCTTACAAATTACAAAAACGTATTTTCAGACACAAATCAACGTGAACAAGCTTTAAGGGCGCAGTTAAAAGGCGATCACGCTATGAGCAGCTCTTGCTTGACACGTCAGCCAAACCAGCTTGGAGTGAGCCTGTTATAAAGACGAACTGTTTCTTATTTGCGTATTCTTTCTTTGCCTAGAGTACTTTGGGAAGCAAACAAAATTCATCTTGAATACGATGATGAGATCTGAGTTGCTAGTGTTTCAGGATATGAGCGCAATAGATCTTTGTTTTTTTCTCTTTCAGGCCTTAAACTTTCATGCTTAATATTCGTCTCGTGACAAAGTAATGCATTTCGGCAGCGAAATTTTCAGCCGGAGAGTATTTTTCTGCCTCACACATCTGAAGGGTCACCGGTAATAATCCCAAACGTTGTCTGTTTTTTTTTTACTCCCATTAGCTACGCTGAAGATAACGCACAATGCGTCAACGCTTATCTCTGTCGAGTGCTGTCGCATCCAGCCGGTTATCAAGCATTCCTTCGTGGCCAGATCGCGTCGCGCCGTGCAACGCTTGGCAGCGGACAACGTCAGTGTCCCCGTGCCACTTTCCTCTTTTCCTCGTTTTAATAAACCGCTGACGCGCTTCTGCCCAAAGTGACACAGATAAGAGCGAAACAAAAAAAAAATGAAGCTGGGCGTTGTGCTCACCGCGCCCCTCGCCTTGCAAATTGTTTCCTGTTTGCCTGTCATGTAGTGGCTCGAGCTGCCCCATACAGTAGCAGTGGTATGCGTGGAACTCCTCTGTCAGCTGGACGGCACTCGTAAAGGTCGGAATAAAGTGGCCCTCTCTCCGCGCACCTGCGCATGCGTGTTCTTTCTCTGTGTACACACGCGGAGCTTTAAGCACCTACAGCAGGACAACATGCACTCATGGAGCACTAGCAGTTTCGGTGCGGCGCCTAAAGCCCCGAATAATGGTTCTTCCAGTTACTCCGCTGGCTTATTCACGCTCTAATTTCACACAAAGAGTGAATTTCATCAGCCAGCATTGCTTTATGCTGAGTTTGTGCGAAGTATTTCTCTGGTTCGCTCAGAATTAATCGAAAGCGCGCGGTGCTTGTGCACCCCTTACAACAATAGTGATTCTTCTGAGGGTATACGGGTAGCATCACCTTCGTCTCACCACATCCTTTAGCCTGATTCCGGGGAAGGTGTATGTTCCCCTCATGGTCGGCAGATGGCGTCACAGGTTCTGTTTCGGCTTATCCCTTCTTCTGTTGTTTTTACAGCGGTAGCTCTATTCCTGACGAACAAACGAAGCGAACGGCTGGTCCCGTCAATTTCACCTTCAAGCTCAGCCAAGGTCAGGGCCCCGCTTGGGGCGACCGACGCAAGCACGAAGGAGCAAGAAAACTGCGGCCAATGGCGCGCCTTTCACCTCTGCCGGAGCGAACAGCGCCTCTCAATATATGGCGCTGGCACCCTCGCAGTGGGCATACGGAAACCGGCGCACCCGCGCTAAGCGGCGTGAATTCCAGTGAGCTCAGGGACAGATACAGCGAGGGCCAAGGTATGAAGAAGTAAAGAAAATCTCTGCAAACCAAAGGCCCCGTCTTTTGATGCTCGACAAACATGATTTAACCCTGTTCAACCACTCCTAACTATTCAATTATTGGTTCGGCGGAACTTCATACAACGCAGATATCTGATTGCTTCTTGCCGAATCCAACAATCATATCAGCGAAACCAATTTTATGAAAAACTGACTGGCACATGCCGACTGGCGTTTTGAGCGCCCAAATTGAATAGCTGAGCCGAAAGAAGCCTTTTTAAGTCTGAGCCGCACTGAAGAGTCAGAATGTTTCTGCAAAAAGATGCACACATACTGTTGATGACAACCGGTCGTCATTACTAGTCCAGGTCTGTGCACCATCAAATTCTCGTGCGCTGATCTGACAAAGCAGTTCGTGTCTCCACGCCCAGTTGAGGAGGCCAGAAGCACGTTAATCTAGGCTCCAGATAGGTGCGATATGCCAGGACATTTGATTGTTTTGCGAGCGTGCTGTCTGCCTGCTGGGCCGATTTCAACAACTATTTTCTATATAGTTTGGTGTCGATATGCTCTAGGATAAAGGAGGACAGGTGAAGGGTCCATTTGGCCGTCACTTTTTCGTTTCGTTTCTGCGTGCCCTTCTGTTGAAGGAGGCTTTTGAGAGTGGAGTTGGATGGGGAGGTGGCTGCATCTGGAAAGTGCATATAGGTGGATGGAGTCTTGTAAGGTGGGAGATGCATTTTCACCACGAAGTGCTGAGAGGAACACGAGGTGGAGCATGCTTTCCGGAGGACACACATGCACAAACAACGTTTATTCGCCCAAGCAAGGCTATACTAGTAAAGCTGGAGGGAAAAAAATAACTGCTCCCGGTTCACAAACAGTTTCCGTATGGTAAGATGTATCGGAAGACGTAGGAACGGGTATAGCAGGACTGTCATAACAAAAATAACAGCAAGGACAAGAGGTTTTTCTGCTTACACTTGCGCGCTCACTGTCGCGCTACATCAGTGCCTGAAATCTAAACCAAACCAGCTAACTCAGCCGCAAGTGTCATTGAATGTTATATACCGAGCCGGCCTCTGTCGCATTCTCGTTTCGTTGGGGCTGAATACTGCAGATTTCTGTGGCTGCTTGCGGAGAATTCAGCAGAAAAACGAAGGACAAATTTGGGAGAACATGTCTCACAAAGTTGTCGCAGCAAAAGGACCATGCGTTAAAATATTTTGCATAAAAATGATATTGTCAACATATGGGCAGCTCATTGAAGGTGAGTATGAACGCCTATAACACGGTCTGTTACCATTCGCCACTGTCTTCATCAGCCTCACTGCGCTCACTGCAGGACAAAAGCCTCTCTCATATCGTTCCAAACAACCCTGTCCTGTGCCAGCAGCAGCCACCCTATCCTAGCAAACTTCCTAATGTCGTCCGCCCACCTAACTTTCTGCCGCTATCTGCTACGCTTCCTTTGATTTGAAATCCAGTCTGTTATCCTTAAGCACCATCGGTTATCTTGTCTTTACATTACTTGTCCTGCCAAAGCTTATTTATCTATGTTGATTTCGACTAGAATATCATTAACCCGTGTTTGTTCCCTAACCCAATCTGCCCACTTCCTGTCTCTAAACTTTAAACCTATCATTTTTCTTTCCGTAGGTCGCTGCATTAAACAAAATATAAAGCGAAGTAAATCAAAGGGGAGGGCAGATACATGAAGCTGCGGAATAACACGTGCATCATTCTGCTCTGCTTCTATCCCCACTACTGTCATGAAAGCATATCTTATATTTCAGAACATAGATT